>PVKS010037380.1:0-18679 GCA_004027875.1 Aplodontia rufa | reverse complement strand
TTGCTTACTTTCTTAATGGTAAGAACAAAATTGAGCTTTCTAAGTACATGGGATAAAAAAGACTTTAAGGGCTGGAGAGGTGGCTCAGTGGTAGAGTGCTTGCCTGGCACGCATGAGGTCCTAGGTTTGATCCCCAGCACCACAAAAGCAAATAAAGGAAAAACAAAAATCAGACGAAAAAAAATTAAATTAACTCTCTCTCTTTTAAAAAAAGACATTAAATATGCATGGTACATCTCTCATCCTGTAATTCTGTTCTTCAACACTTATACATTTTACCTCATTTCCTAGAAGGGCATTTACACAGGCTTCGGACGCATCACAGATGGCGGTGAGATCATGTCCTCCTTCTAGAGCCAACACCACACGTCCATCAGCCAACGTCATCAACTGCTTCGTCAAATGACCAAAGCCTACCGCGACACAAACAGAACATTTCAAAGCATTAAATCAAAGAAATGGCTGCTAGAATCTAACACTGATCATTTATTCTGTGCAGGTTTTCCTTGTCCCTCCAGTGATAACTCATTTAATATTCACAGTAACTCATCAGTTCAGTCCTGTTGTTATCTGTATTATAGAAGAAGGAAGCAAAGTCCAAGATTCCACAGCTAAGAAGTATCACAACCATGCACTGCACACATCTGGCTCTTCACCAGTGTGCAGTACACTCTCTCATGACACATTCTATATGTATCTGTATGAAAATCTTGAATATTACAAGGCAAACTATCCTACTTACTTAACACATGCCTCCTGCCTCCATCAGGTGTCTTTACTATATTATAAAAGGAAGTCCTTTATTCCTCACCTCACATTACTTCTCTATCACATTAGCTTTTTATAGATATTCTTACTATGAAAGAATATTTGATAAACAAATAACATTCAGGCTTTGTGGTGCCTGCCTGTAATCCCAGTGGCTTGGAAGGCTGAGGCTGGAGGATTGCGAATTCAAACCCAGCCTCAGCAATTTAGCAAGGCCCTGAGCAACTTAGTGAGACCCTGTCTCAAAATAAAAACTAAAAAGTGCTGGGGAGGACTCTATGTATGTTATAAAATATAATATGACAAGTACGTGCTCACTCATCTTCTAACTTAGGGCAAGTAACATTAGCAGTGCCCTTCAGGCCCCCACATTCTTCTCTGATAGCACCAGCCCTATGTGCCATAAGGATCCTGAGTTTATGATTGTAATTCTATGGCTTTGCTTGGTTAACTTGTTTGTTTTTAAGGTTTATGAAAATGGCTTTCTACTTTTATAACTTTTCATTGCTTTGTTAGCTCACTTTTGTTAATGCATGCAGTTACAGTTCTTTGGTGTCTAGTAGGCCAATTTATGTCTATAGAATTTATTTACCCATTCTACTATTGACAGATTTTGGTTTTGTTATTATTAATGTTGTTATAAAAATTCTGCCTTTTGGTTATTACAAACAATGTTGCCATGAATTTTCTGATGCAAGTCTTCTGGTGCACATATGCAAGAATGGAATGAAACTGTTGAGTGAAAATCTGCTAAACAATGCCAGATTATTTCCAAAGGGCTATTAGCAACCCCCCAGTCTTAGAAGCAGTATATATAAGAATTCCAGTTGAGTCACACCCTTGCCAACATTTGGTATGATTTGCAAAGTGGATGGATAAATAATGGGATCTTATTGTGGTTTCGTTCAATATAGAAAGGGAACTTTCTATTTCTGGCTTGAATTAGAGTTTTTATGAAAATGGTTGTAGAATGTAATCTAGTTCTTTCACTGATAGCAGTTTTCCTAAAATTTAGTAGTGTTGTAAGTTACATCAAATAATATTTCTAAAATTAAGCCATCATTGCATTTAAGGGATAAAATAAGCTTTTTTTGTGATACTTATCTTTTTCATATGTATCTACATTTGTTTTACTAATGCTGTGTTTAGAATTTTTCATCTATATTAACAAATGGGGTTAATCTGTAGTTTCCCATTTTGTAATCATTTGTGATCATGTTAATTTTGATATAATTTTTTCATTTGATGTGTCTTTTTTCATTATTCAAAAAGAAAGTTGGATAGACAATTCCTGCAAAACCATTGTGGTCTTGCATTCTTTGAAGATTTTAAAATATTTATTGAATTTTAAGCATTAAAGGACGATTCAGTCTTTCTCTATGAATTTCAAGGGATTATAGGGCTATTCATGCTGTCTACATTTTCCGGTACTTTTTTTTTTTTTTTAAAGAGAGAGGGACAGTGAGAGAGAAAGAGAGAATCAATTCTACTTAGTTTTTCATATGGCTTTCGTTGCTCCAACACTTTGTTGTGTGTCTGGTGCTGTTGTTCGAATCCACGGACTTGTGCATACCAGGCAAGCACCATAACTACAGAGCCACCACTCCAGCCCCCTGTGTTATAGTTTTCTAGGAATTTCTTAAGCGTTAAAATTTACTTAAATAAAATTACTTATTTTCTCTTTTACTTTATTTTGGAACTCCAATTAGATTTATGAAGATATTATCGCTCAAAGTAGCCTCTTAAGTTTTCTTACATATTTTCCATCTCTTTCTGTCCTGCAATATGTATATTTTGATTCAGATCTCTCTTCCAGACTTTCTCTCCTCAGATTGCTCCACTCTCCTGTTTAATTTCTGTATTAATTTTTTTTATTTCAGTGATTGTATTATTTAATTCCAGGATTTCTCTTTGGATATATGGCACAACTTCCCGGTCATGTTTATAGTTTCTTACTTCTTGCTCTTGCTTTTGTTTCTTTCAGCATAATTATTTTACAGTCTGTATATAAAAATTTTAATTCTTTCAGTTTAGTTTGCTATTTGTCATTTCTGATTATTCTTCTTCATGGTTCTCTTTATTCTCCCCTGTTCATCTGGTAGTGGCTTGTTTGTTTTTGTTTTAGGGGGTTCACTTGCTGACATTTTGTTTGTATTTTTGGCTTATATTCTCTGCAACTTTATATCTGAAAAATCTTTGAATCTTTGTGCAATGGACAGAATGTTTGTAACACCCCAACCCCAACCCCACTTTAAATACATGTGTGGAAATAACTCCCATGGTGAGGGTATTAGGAAATGAACTTTTCAGTAATTACGTGGATGAGATCAACTCCTTTATAAAAGGTCCCTCTCTAACTCTTTCCTCCATATGAGAATGCAGGAAGAAGCCAGCAGTCTGCAATCCAGAAGGCCCTCACCAGCCCCGGACCATGCTGGCACCCTCGTACTGGTTTTACAGACTTCAGAAAATATAGACAGTTCTACTGTCTATACGCCATCATTCTAAGACACTTCAGTGTAGCAACCTTAACTAAGGCACTGGGTCGAGTGTGATATCTATCTTTGAAGCCTGGTGAAGTCTACTTATGTTTACTTATGCTGGGATATTTGGGACACTACCGTCTTGGATCAATTTTAAATTCTCAGGATTACTTGTCATTCGGTATTTTTGTTTGTTTTTGCACATATTTTATGACTCCCAAACTTGATTACAAAATTTTAAGAAGAAGTAATTCAGGTTTTCTCCTATTCTTTTATCCGTCCCCTTCCCCTTCCTTCCTTCCTTCTTTTGTTCCTTCTTTCAAAATTCCCTCTATTGATAGTGATAGCTAAGATACACTTCTCATTGCATTCATTGGTGTTTTCTCCTACTCTTCCCTTGCTTTTTTTTTTTTTAAGAATTTTTTATTTAGTTTTTCATGTGGCCTTAGTTGCTCCAAAACATCGTGTGTACGTGGGGCTGGGGTTCGAATTGGCGTACTCCCGCATGCCAGGCAAGCACTGTAACCACTGAGCCACTGCTCCAGCTTTCTTCCCTTTATTTTGAGTTTATCTTTTATCATTCTTTTCTTTATTCACATCTTCAAATTTCCTTCCCGTTACAGGTTCAAGGCAGAGATTCTCTTCCAGTACACAGTAGGCCATCAATGTTCCAGTTCTGACCAGATAGAAATTTTTGTTATATATGCTCCCTAGATGGCCAAGAACTTCAGTATTCACTCACCTTTCCTCATCCTTTTGGAAATTGTCCATAACTTTAAATGATTGGTTTTTTTTTTATATTTAATTTAGCATTTTAAGATATTTTAATGTAGGTGTATTTCATGGGATAGTCTCTCATATTGCCAAATCTGAACATTTCTTAGTCAATGCTAAAAAAAATTTTAGCATTGCATCTAACCTATCCAATTTTAGGGATAACTGCATATAGGATAAACAAAAATAAATAAAAACATTTGTTTCAATATTACACTTCATTTATTTGCTTTGTGAAATTATGGAAATGAATATTTAATTTTAAAATCAAATGCACTTTTATAATTAATAGACTGGTTTTTAGAGCAGATTGGTGTTAACAGAAAAATTGAGCAGAAAGTACAAAAAACTCCCATATTCATCCCTCCCTTTCCTGTTATTAACATCTTGCACTAGTATGGTAAATTTGCTAGAAGTTATAAACCAATATTAATATACACTTTTTAATTAAAGTCCATATATGGCTGTCACACTTTGTGTTATACAATTATATACATTTTGACGAATGCATGATGCATGTATTTTCCATGATAGTGTCACACAGAATAGTTTCAGTACCCTAAAAATCCTGCAGGGTCCACATATTCATTCCTTCTCTCTAATCCTCAACTCCTGGCTATCAATGATCTTTTTTTTTTTTAAGAGAGAGATGAGTAGTGAGAGAGAGAAAGAGAGAAACAATTGTATTTAGTTTTTCATGTGTTTTTTGTTACTCTGACACTTAGTTGTGCAAGTAGTGCTGGGGTTTGAACTCGTGTCCTTGCACACGCCAGGCAAGCTCTGTAGCCGCTGAGCCACTGCTCCAGCACCATCAATGATGTTTTCAGCTTCCATAGCCTTGCCATTTATTTATTTGTTTGTTTTATAAAGAGAGGACAGTGTATGTGTGAGAGAGACAGAATCAATTTTATTTAGTTTTTTTTTTCATGTGGCTTTCTTTGCTCGAATACTTCCTTGTGTATGTGGTGCTGGGGTTTGAACCCACATACTTGCACATGCCACGCAGGCTCAGTAACCACTGAGCCACTGCTCCAGCCTGTCATTTGGTTTTTAATGCTTAATCTAGTTCAAAATTTTATCTTCTTGTATTATCCTGTTTCAGTTAGAAGACACATTATTTCATCTTTCCTCATTTGTAACACATATAACATTTAGAACACCTGTATGGGGGCTGGAGCAGTGGCTAGGTGGTTGCTGCACTTGCCCAGCATGCGTAAGTACACGGGTTCAAACCCCAGCACCCACGTATACAACTAAGTGTCACAGCAATGAAAGCCATGTGAAAAGCTCAATAAAAATTGATTCTCTCTCTCTCTCTCTCACTGTCCCTCTCTCTTAAAAAAAAAAAAAAAAAAAGAATACCTGTATGTATACATATATACCAAAACCATAAAGGCTTGAGAGAATAAACTTGAATATGAAAGTGTGTGCTCTGCAGGCATAACTGGGCCACTCGCAAATCTATCCTTAGTTTTCTCTTAAGTAGCACAGTCTTATGTTTGAAAAGAAACCCTGGGAATATAGTTGGCAGAACTAAATGAAAACATATGAATGTGTCAAAAAGCAAGAACTCACACCTGAACCAAGTTCCTTCTATTTTGGAGAAATAAAATAGTATCTTAGATTTAGAAATCATTGAGATTTCCAAACAACAAATAAACAACTGCCCAGATTTTCAGTTCTGGTCTAACACTCGAGGTTATCTATGATGAGATGAAACAATTTCCCCACTGCTTTCCTAAAGTCCTCTTATACTTTGGATCTGGAATGTCCCCCAAAGACTTGCTTATTAAAGGCTTGGTCCCTGGCTGGTGGCACAATTGAGAGGTGGTGGAAAGCGGGAGGTGGGGCCTCTTAGGAGGAAGTAGGTCACTAGAGGCATGCCCTTAAGGGATATATCTTGTCCTCTGTCCCTGCTTCTCTGTCACTCTGCTTCCTGGCCACTTTGAAAAGAGTATCTCTATTTCTGTCACGTGCTAACCACCATGATATTCTGCTTTACCACAGTGATCAGACCAAGTGATCATGGACTGAAACCTCTGAAACCATGAGTCAAAATAGGCCTTTACTTTTTCAAGTTGATTTCCTCAGGTATTTTGTCACTGCAATGGAAAGCTGACTAACATAAGCACTTTAATGCTGATTTTAACCACTGAGCTACTGTTTGGATGAAAGTAAAAATAATCATTTTATAATTGTCCCGTATTTTTAAACACTTGGCAAATTATTCTAAAATGGATTTTAAAATCAGAAAATCTGTTTTGTAGCATTTCAGAATTTCTATGTATCTCATGATGATGCCAACAAGAATCTTTTTTTTTCAGTTTTTATTGAGTTTTTTCACATGACTTTTGTTGCTCTGACATCTAGTTGTGTAGACATCTAGTTGTGTACCTGGGTGCTGGGGTTTGAACCCATGTACTTGCACATGCCAGGCAAGTGCCGTAACCACTGAGTCACCGCTCCAGCCCCAACAAGAATCTTTTAAACTACAGACCACTTAGGAATGAGGCTGAGCACACTAAATCCCACCTTTCTGTTAATCATGTTGTTAAATATTCTAGAAAACTTTTCTAAAACTTAACAAGTTCACAGTAAAAATTAAAAATATATAATAATAACAATAATAATAAATCAAGCCAGTATACTGTATCTTTCATACTAAAGGTTCCAAGCCATTGAGAATTCAATGATCTAAAGTCACTACTGAGCAAATCAAATCACATGTTTAAAAAGAGACAAAGAAAGCCCCAGATCCGATTTAAGCTCACTCTTTCCTCTGGGAATAAAAAAAGTCCCATAAAATACCAAATTTAGATGGGATAGTAAAAAGTGGAAGGAAAGAGTGGAATGAAGCTAATCTTTGATCTCTATCCAAATTCCTCTTTCTTTTACCTACAGGGTTTATTTCCATTCACATGTTGCCCATGTGATCTCTGGAGTTAGAGATTAAGGCAGCTGTACTCAGTGGTATACATGCACAAAACACTCAGGTGAAGTAAAGAGATGAAATTGCTACAAAGCCCAGGCCCTCTCTTCCAATCAAAATAGGCAATTCAAGAATAATCTTTTGGTTTTATTATGCTGAGTTCTGCAATGTCCATTTCTGTTGTATGTATTAGAAACATCAGAAAGGTCAGCTAAGTGTGGCAACCAATATCAATGTATTATTATTTTTTAAGACACAAGAGACAAAAGTTTCAGTGAAATGTGTCCCTGTGTGTGTGTGTGTGTGTGTATTTGATTAGAATTTGTGTAACATGATTTTAACAAGCATGATCACATTGAATGCTATCATATTTATTTCCAGCTTCACAAATGACACCAAAGCTCATCCTAGCTGTCACAATGAATTTTGCATAACACTCAGATTAGGAAATATCACAAAGGAGAGCTGGAGCAGTGGCTCAGTGGTTATGCCCTGCATTAGCGAGTACAAACCCCAGCACCACGTACACAAGGAAGTCTCGGAGCAAGAAAGCCACATGAAAAACTAAATAAAATTGATTCTCTCTCTTTCTCTCTCTCTCTCTGCTCTTTCTCTAAAAGAAAAAAAAAACATAAAGGAAAAACATTGCAGAGACATTCCTCAGGGGTGTTGTAGTGTCCAGAGTGTGAAGTGTGAGGACTGGAGAGTTTAAGGATGGAGGGAGAAAATTTGTCCATACAACATGGTGCATTACGGGCTCAAGCAACTGCTGGGTATGGAGATGGAACGAGGTTTTCAGCGTTCATACATCCCTTCAGTTTTGAAATTTTGGAGGCAGGAGTACAGAACTGAAGGAGGAAGCTGGATGCAGTGGGCACCCATGTGGGCATACTCAGGTTAGTGACTGGCATTGGTGCACAATGACGGATCAGCCTCGGTGGTTGTTTCTGCTACCTGCATTTGACTGCAGCTGAATTCTGCAAGAAACACCTTCGTTCAAAGAAAGATTAGGCACCTGAAGCTCTTAAAATAATCTTATAGACTGAGGCGTTAATAAATCACTATCACTACCAGCACCACTACTGAAGAATCGTACATGTAACCTGGTTGTTTTAAAAAGAGTATCCTCAGGACGAAAATTGAAATATGAGAAGGAAACCAAATCATAACAAATCATTTACTTTGATAACCGAACAGCTGAACTGGTAGCTACCAAGACTGAGATACCATTGCAAAAGAGAGCTGGAAGAGCATTTCCAATTTGAAATCCTCTCTTTATGTTAATTTTCTAGAAAGAAATTTAATTTTATTGCCTCAGAAAAGAGTATCAAATAAGCTGTAAATATAGGAGTGGTTTAAATTATAAATTTCAATTTGATTTCCTGATGCTCTATGAAGTCATATTGTGTCAGCACTTTTATTAGTTCAGAAAGTTGCTTGAAACGAAAAGTTGCTCAAGAAGGCTCCAATATTAAACTTTAGGTATGCACTTAATAACTAAGTCATAGGACACCAATGGATTCATCTTTCAAAATAGCACGTCTTGAATGTTTCTCTCTAATGATTCCAAATAATTCCCAGAGAATTGCAATAGTGAAGGGAAACAACCCTAACTAGATTTATTTGAATTTTCTTTAAAAAGAAAGACTATTTTGAAACCAAAATTAACACATGCTCATTGCAGAATATTGGAAAATGATAGAAAATAATAAAGAAAACATTTCAGCAATATAATATATGATAAATATGCTCTAAGTATCATATACTATATAAATATATTATCTACCATTTAATAAGTAAATGAAATAAAAAGTTATAAAACAATTTATATAATAAAAACACATAGTTCTAAAAACCAGAGATTAATTCTGCTTTGTGTATTCCATGCTCACGGTTGATATGCATTTTCTGAAAAGAACAGGCTTATGCAATGTTTTTAACTTGCCTTTACAAATGCCAAATAGTGAAAACATTTCTCATATCCTCTATAATATCAGTTTAAATGTATTAATTAAGGTACCAGCCAATTTTCTATTTTTAGATATTTAAATTTATCAGGTTATTAGATTTTCAATTTTATATATAAGATTGCAAATAATTTTTTTCTGATTCCAATGTTACTATGTATTATTTAGGAAAAGCATGAAAAGAGACTTGCTTTTCCAATTGTTCTCTTATTTTTTATCAGAGTATAGGACAGAACATCAGTGGTAAAGCACATGAAGACAAACTGAACCAACTGTAGTCAACCCTTCATAAACTTTATTATGCTATAATCTACATGTTTGTGGCAATTCCGGTTGTAGATAACTATTCTAAATATTCTTATAGAAACTCAGAGAAATAAACATTACTCCCATAAATCAAAATATGAAATTTCAAATAGAAGGAGAAATCTCTGTGGAGGTCAATACCCAGGGACTTCTGCCATAGGTTGAAGAGGGAATTCTCTTCAACCTGCCATTTAGTTACTGTCGTTATCTTGCCATTCTGTAATAAAATTGATGTGAGTCTATAAACAGCAACCAACACCCCAATAAAGGTAGCTGGGTGATGATTATTTATTTGATTATTTAAAATCATGACATAAAGTGACTGGTCAGGCAACACATTTATAATTTATAAACTTTAATTTATAAATGCCCCAACTTGCTGATGTCAATCTCCCGTTTCCTATAAACTTTCCTGCACTATTTTCTGTATCTGTTCAAGAAAAGCTTCAAGTGAGAAACCAAAAGTGATACAGGCAACCTGCACCCCCACTGCCATTCAGCAGAGGTAGTGGAGTGAAGGTCAACAGTGGTGAAGGTCTCTTTTGAGAGATGATGATATTGGTTTTATAATTTTATGGCTAAAAAGCCACAATACCAATATTCTAATACAGTAACAGATTAGTTCCATTTGGGCCTGAAATATTTGCGAAAACTTCACTGCAGATCCAGTGTAGGAGGGAACAAGAGGAATCACATGTTTGGACCCCATTTTAACTTGAAATTTAATTTTGAACATCCACTTGCATATTTGTAGCTATATACAGAAAGGATTGCAGACAAATGCATATACAGAGAAGTCTAATTACAAAAACTGTAGCCATTTTCCTCCCTAAACCCCTTGTTCATTAAGTTACTGTGGTGGTCTTTAGGAAAACGCAGTCGAACGCAAGTGGAGAGGGAAGCTTGGGTAGCATGTGGCAGTCTCATGCACTGTGAGGCTCTCCAGCAGCACTTCAAAGCAGAATCTGATTGTAGCAGATGGGAGGAATGCTTTCCACAAAAATACCTTTTTAAGACTCATGGTGCTGTAATTCATATGGTAGGCACTTGTGATTCGTTCCTGATGATGTTGGGATCATTTAACTCACAAAACCATTGTTGCTACCATAAAATCCTTTCATCTGTAGCCAAAAAGGTTTATTTCATGCAAATGAAAAATTTTCATTAAAGTATCACCTTAATAGTGGGCAAAGATATATATATTTCTGGTCATGTTTAAATGTAAATTTATGAACGTATTCTGAAGATTCATTTCATGTTAAGATCTTTACTTATTTGATGTCCCAGGACTCTTTCCAAGTTCATTGAAACCGGAAATCAATTTTAGAAGAAATATGGAGATTATTATCATTAAATCCTTCAGTTGGCTTATTCCAAGCAGACCTACAAATATTTCATATGTTTTAAAGAAGGCATTTTCAACCATAGCAAAAAATCCTTTTACTTTTCTAGTCAATGATGCTCTTCAAAGTAAGTTTACATTCTCAGCACCTTTTGAAAGCAAATAAGTATTTGCTTTGTATCCTAAATGAAGTCTGAAACAATGGAATACTTCACTGCCATTATTTATTTTAAAAAGTAAGCTATCTTCGGGAATTTACAAGAATAAAAATGGCAAGAAAAATTGACTAGTAGTAATGCTACACATCATCATCTATGATCCAAGTACAAATCAACCATTATTTTCTAAATACCTACTATGTGCCATAATTTCATGTATAAATCTGATACTTCAAATGGTATGCGATACTGCAAACTCTATTTGAACTTCAGTCTTCTCATATAACTAATTATAATTTATTCTACTTCACAGATTTCAAATGAACATCTAATCATAAAAATTACCTAAAAATGATAAACACAATATATAGAACAAAACAGATCTTGGTGTGTAGTAGGTACTTGGTATTTATATTTTCATAAAAAATTTAATCCTAAAAATTTATACCTAAAAATGAATTTCAAGATTGTATATATTGGGACTGGAGTGGTGGCTCAGTGGTTAGAGCACCTGCCTGGCAAGTGTGAGGATCTGGGTTCGAGTCCCAGCACCACATACACAACCAAGTGATGGAGAAACAAAGGTCAGATGGAAAAATAAATGAAATTGAGTCTCTCTCCCTCCCTCTCTCTCTCTTTTTAAAAAACTTGTATATACCAGCTCTTTCATTTTAAGGATGAGAAAACTAGTACCAGAAAGCTGAATTATCAAGGCAAACAGTTAACAACACAGTTGGAGGTGGAACCCAAATCCCTGGGGTAATGCATTTCACACCGTTTATTGCTGCCAATTTATAGATATTAATATAGGCCATATTTTCAGATATGATTTCCAGTTTAAAAGGAGGTACTTTAGAAAGAGTTCCTAGACACCAAATGGTTTCTTACAAATTGTTGCTTTGGTGTGTTAAGTGTAAACAAACCAGAAGCATATGAATTAAATTTCCTTTAAAATATGCAAGAATAAAACCAGTGAGGGGAAAAAAATCCCTAGAAAATGCTTTTGGATATCATAGGGCTATCCCTTGCCACCCCTCAATAAAACTGATCTGTGCCAAACCCCAACTGCAACTTGATTTGCCAATCGCTAGTTTTTACTTCTGTTTTCAATAAGGCATCAAACACATGGGATCTATTCTCTCATCGATGCTCATGCATAATTGGCCAAGTGGGATGGAATAAGAACAGATCAGACTTGTGCTAAGCAATGATGATCCCATTATGGTAGTTTGTACTGCTCAAATTCAACCAGCATTTCCTGAGCACATCTCTAAGAATAGCTAGGGAAATACAAGGATGAATAAGTTATACAGTTCTGGCTTCCAAAGGACCAAAATCTAAGGGACATGTATGCAGATAGGTATCATTTGACATAGAGAAAGATAATGGCTATAATAAAATGCCATAAAGGTTAATAGACGGAAGATAGAAGTCCTCTTAGAAGACTCAGAGGATAACAAAAGACACATGCTTAAATATCTGCAGTGTTATAAATTTGTTAAGCTTGGCCTTAGTTTCACATTTCTGACTTAAGAATGTAGGTTAGTTTGCCTGAAATAATACATGTAAAATACACTTATGGGTTCATGGCACACAGGCAGGGTCAATAACTATTACTGCCTCATTTCTAGTCCAATGACCCTAATCAGGGTTTCAAAGCACAATTAGATAATATGTATATCTTCTAGATGCTACCATTTATTTTTATTTTTTTAGTTTTTCTCTTGCTGTAGTATCACTCAATTACATCAATGTAGGATCACATACATTGGGGTTCCCAAAAGAACACACTGGAAAATGGAAAGATAAGCTGGGTGAAAAGGAGCCTATAATTCCAGAAAATCCTTTTCTTTAAACTTCATTTCACAAAGACAAATTGCCAAGAGTTGATCAATGCTTTCAAATAACAGAGTTTGGCCAGAATAGGTACTCAGTGTTTACGGAAAGAATTGGTGGATTTGGAATGAACTTACTCTATTATTGTCTACTTGTTTCCATCTCTATTAGATTTTATGGGTAGCAAGGTTCTCAGAATGACCCCTAGTAAACCCTGTACTATCCCCTTCTTTTTATATGTGGGCAGCATCTGTGAATATTACAAGTTATTGCTCCTGTGATGGCAAAAGTATTTTTCAGTTGACTTTGAGTAAATCAAGAGGGAGATTTGGGGTATCAGTGAGGGTGGGGAGGAAGATAATCTAATCACATAGATCCTTTAAAAGCAAAGTTTCTCCATCTGGTCATAGAAGAGGTTAGACAGATTTGAAGCATAAGAAATACTTGATGCATCACTTTGATGGGTTGAAAATTGAAGAGCGCAAAGGAATGTTGGTGGCTTCCAGCCAGCACGGAAATGGGGACCTCATGTCTCCAACTGCAAGGGACTGAACTCTGTTGAGCAACCTGAATGGACTCAAAAGAGGATTCATCTGCAGAGCCTTCAGATTAACAATCCAGCCTGGCCAATCATTTGGTATCAATCTTGTGAGACCTGAAACCAAGACCCTGTTGAGTCTGTAATGACTTGTGACCTACAGAACTAGGGGGTAATAAATGGGCAGCGTTAAAAGCTGCTAAATTTTCATGCATCCCCAAATGTAGTAGAGGCCTAAGGAAAATCAGTTTCATCATTCCAGTTTAAGAGACAAATTGAGAATACTGTAAAATTTAGAATAATACAGGTAATTACAATGATTAGTAATTCTAAAACGCTTTTCCTGTGGCAAGTCCTGAGCTTAATACATGCAATTCTTTCATTCAATATTCATGCTGACCTCAGGAGACAGAAAATACTGGATAGAGGGATGAGATAGGGATGAATCAGACTTAACTTTCCTATGTTCATATGTGAACATACCATAAAGAATCTCATCAACATGTTCATCAACAAGTCACTAATTAAAAATTACTATTAGTAAATAATAATAGATCAGTAGAGGGAAGAGAATAGGGCAGGGGGAAGGGGAATTATTGGGGATGGAACTGAAATATGTTATAATCCACAGTTTTATAATTATATCATCAATTATTCCATTGTCATGTATAACTAACAAAACAGGGGGAGGGAGGAAGGGAGGAGGAGGGGAAATATTGGGGACTGAAATAGAAAAAGTTATGCTGCATGCTCTTATAATTATGTCTTGGTATATTCTAATGTCATGTATATCTAAAAGAGAACAAATAAAAAAAGAAAAAGAAAATAAAAGCTCAAACTTTCCACTAAGAAGCAAACAAGAGGGAAGTAGAATAATTTTCCCAAGGTCACACATCTACAAAGTAGTAGAGCTAGGATTTATTTCAGGCTTTCTGACTTCAGATTTTCACTCAGTATACTGTTTCTTAAAAATAAGCGAGAAGATCCCCCAAACAATTAAAAAATGTGCACATAGGGGAATAAGATAAAGTGACCAGTGCCATTTCAGCATGTGCTCAAAGAGTTCGTTTGCTCTCAATATTCTCCACTAAGTGCCATGCATCTATATGCCTAGGTATAAGGCAGACATCCTGACAATGCATGAAGAAATCACCTGTGCAGTTGCTGTTGGTGGGCTGGTGGAAGAGAGCACAGGTGTGGTGGGTTTTCAGTTATGAAGAGCTCCTGCAAATAGCCTCAGTGCTGCTTGCTTCTTCATGACCCTGAACCAAACCCAAAATCCATGGGTCATTTTGCGAAAATGAATGCACGAACATCACTCCTGGATGAGTACAGGTTCACAAAGACTATGTGACCTTTCTCAAGCAGAGGGCCTGAGAGAACTGCAAACTGTCCTAGAAAACCAAGTGCATGGTTAGACAGCTATCATTGGCCATAGAAGGAGGACACTGCAAGCTTTTCTGATGGATGTACCTTGCTCTCAAGGAGGTTATAGATGATTAAGAGAATGTACAACGTTCAGGCTGGGCAAGCTTGCTACAGGAAATCCTAGGCTCTCTAGCACAGACCTCAGCATGCCAGCCACCCAGCCACCTGTCATGGGCTTCTCACATTTTTCAGGATCAAATGAAACTCTTTCATAGACTTGGTCTCCTCCTCTCCTCATCTTCTCCCACATCCCTACACTCACTCCTCTCTTAACTTGGAAACAAGTATTGCACAGTTTAGTGAACACTAAAGTCAAATGGTCTGAGTTTCCATTGGTGGAATATCCTGTCCCTCCCAAGATAACTCATTTATTTGCTAAATTCAGTGTGATCAATACCGTGACCCCTCACTCTGCAATGTGAATGTATTCCTAAATGCCCCCCATTAACCACTTTTTTCTCCATTTTTCTTAATTTATTAGGCCACTGTAGTAGGCCCTAAGCTTCTACAGTACAGAAATCTTCTTACCTCATTTTGTATATCCAGTACCCAGTGCAGTCTAGACAATCCCAATATATGTTAATTTATTGATGAATAAATAGTTGATGGAGTTGAAGCATAATTTATAAACCTGGCTGACTATATAATAGACAAAGTTTAAATGGAGCTTACCACAGGAGAGGTTCTATGCTAAACACTTACCTAATGCTCCAAAATTATGCAAGAGGATTACCATTATTCTCATTTTAGAGACAGAAAAAGAAAAAAAAAAAACAGAGAAGTTACACTGCCCAAAGTAAAACAGCAGAGGTAGGACTTGAAATCTTTGACTCTGGAATTCATGTTTTAACCATAATATCCAACTTTTAAATTCAGGGCCCACGGTTATACTAGATCAATTTTTTGAAGATAATTAAAATAGAAACGAAAACAAGCAAATAAATGCACATAGAATGATATGTGCTTATTATATACCTCCTACAAAAATTTTCCTTTGTTTAAGGATGTCTTTTCTTTAAAAAAAACATTGTGGGGGTATAAGCAGAAAATCATTTTCAAGGATTAGGATGGGGGGAGGCAGGGAAATGGACTATCTGAAGAAGCTCAATCCAAAAAATACAACACACCAAAGAGAAAAGTCAAGTCTGTCTTTTCTCAGATTGTCTGTTACATAAGTCTATACAACCTTTCAGGATTTTTGTTGGTTTTATTTCACACAGAGTGAAACTAAAGCTCCATGTCTTTGAGAGGACTGAATAAAATAACTGTGGGAGATCCATTCATAGAAGAGATATTTGTTAGGAGCCTACTACATGAATTAAGAAGACATAAGTTGAGCTGAGGTGGCCCCTACCTTCTATCATTTATGGACATGTTAGTGACAGCTAGCAGAACCAGGCACTACTAAATGTTTGAAATGCACTATCTCATTTAATCACCACCGAGCTGTACCTCAGGAGCATGAGTAATAAGGAAATCAACTTGCCCAAGCATCTAGATCAGTCAATGGCAAAGCTGTGGTAAGAAGCCGGTCAGTTGGCTTCAGGGCCTGTCCCCCAGACAGCTTGACTGTGACCAAATCCTCCAAATGATACCAAAAGCACAAGTTTAATATATTAGTGCTATAGTCACAAAGCCAATCTTACCTGAATAATAATTCTCAAATGTTAATAACTAACCTATTCATCTTAAGTTTAACTTACATTAATAAAAATTGATTTTGAAAGAAAAAAATATCTACTTTGATTCTTCTAATATACTTTGGTTTGAAAAGAAAATATACCACTCCTTCCTTCCCCCACCTCACCCTGCCTTGGGCACTAATTCTTTTTCAAACTAACCCTTTGATCTACGTTGTATTTCTTTTCCTTGAGACTAAAACTTGCTGGATCTCAGGCTGGCCTTGAAATTGTGATCCTACTAAATCAACCTCCCAAGGAACTGGAATTACAGGAGTGCACCATTGTGTCACACTCTAGGTTGCCTTTCAGCTTCAGCATGGGCTTAATTCATGGAAGCATTCACCAAATTCAGTTCAGACAGTGATGGTTCTGGCAACATTTGTATTGACAGCTGTCAAACAGCTTATCCGCTAGGATTCTCTTTGTGATCTTCTGTCTAATTCATAGCTAAATGACTTTTAAAAAATTGTTATCCTCATCCAGCCAAAAACATTTCTTTTCTTTAAAAACAGACAAACAACAAAAGCTCACTGTTGAGTCTCATTGTATATATTCCTCATAAACAGGTGACAATATATCTTCAAAATGTTGGATAGATATCAGCCTAATTATAAATGTTTGCTGAATGGTAGAAAACCAAATAATTTCCATAAAGGAAAAGGGGGGAAAATGGCTCACTGTCAAAAACATTCCTTGGAATTGCATTTCCCAAATGAACTAGGTTTATAATTTCAAGGCCCAGATACCTGATTTTAAAAGATAAGCATCTACCCTCCGGGAAAAACTGATGATTTCTTATTTTTCCTGCCATAAAAGGAAATTCAGGAACCCTCCAAATTAAAGGTTTCAAGCAATCATTTAATTTAGATCAAATTAGACAGCAATTGTATGTTAAATAAATATGAAATGGCTCTAGATGTATTTGTTAAAGATTAAGAATTCTGTAAAATGTAGGCTTCTATTACACATTTGTTATTGCTGATTTTTAAAATAAATCACCATTTAATTGAAATACTTAAAGAACATTTGCAAAGGAAAACAGAGCACTTAGCAAACCTCACAAGAGTCTCATAAGCCCAAGAGAGTGGCTCTGAACAAAATCAGCCTAGTCCCCAACACCACGGCAGGAAAGCTGCTGAGCAAACATGGTCAGATCCTACATGATCTTGACAAATCTATCAGTAAGGGCAAGATAAGGTTCCATTTTAAATATTATCAAAGTGGATTTATTCTGGTTTAGGTTATTCCCAGTTGTCACTTTTAAAAAAAGTCCTTGGATGAAGATATGAACTGCCTTATGTCTACATCATAGATCTCAATATAACTGTAATTCTTTGAGGACAGTGTTAAACATTCCAGAGTACCCTGCATTAGAGTTTCTGTCTTGCGTTTATGTCCTGCTTTCCTATGTTGGAGGTGTGGACAATGGCAAAGACTCATGACAAATATCTTGTAACTTAAGGCAGTTTTTTTGTGAATGAAGCCCAATATCCAACCTTGATAAAATACTCCAAACCGTCACAAAGAGAAATACAGAGTATTTCAGGGGAGATGGTGGCATTTTAGGTCAAAGACTTCAAGACACTTAAGGGATCTGAAAGATTATGAGACCATGGAATTGAATGCTGAGAGAGTGAAATCAACAGAGTCCAGATTCAGGATGGGTAGATCAAAGAAAGACAAGTTCTGGGACTTGCTGGGTATGTACCAGAATAAAAGAAGAGGCATAATCTGCAGGCCATTCTAGAATCATTAGGACTGGGAGGTCAGAGACATCTTTCAACAAGAGTCTGTGACGAGATTAGGCAACTGAATTTCAAACCAGAGATGCTCACAGATGCACTAGGCTGGGAGTCAAACTGGAATACACCAGGGATGTGCAGCTGTTGGATCCAGCGCTGCACCCTTAGAGTGTCAGTTCCGATTTTCCAAAAATGGCTAAAATTTCATAATTTGGTTATTAACTGATGAACCCATAAAATGAAACATATAAGAATTGTATTAAGGTGAGGCTATCAACATTTTCCCCATCCCAATCTGTACATTTAAAATTGCTTGATTGATCATAGATGACTAAAGAAATTCAAAGTGACAAAGGAATATGGCTTTTATCATAACCGTTACATCTCAAAAGAGTTGTGTAACTCATCATCATAATTTTCAACCTCAGACCAATTCATTAAAGAGAAATTACTTCTCTGAAGAGACACCCAGATGTTCTCCACCAGCTGCTTAAGTCCTCCCAAGGCATTTGTCAATTATTATTTCCTAAAAATTGTTAGCTGCTGAAAATTTGATCTGGTCTGCCTTGTGAAGCGTCAGAAACAGAACCAGGGTAGTACCACTGATTCCGATTTTGGAAAACATTGATCAACAAGTATACAGGATATTACCTACTAAATACTAGTTCAGGTGCTATGACTTGCTGAGTAATTGGACCTCCCAATTCCCATCTCAACACTTTAGTT
>PVKS010037379.1:0-18669 GCA_004027875.1 Aplodontia rufa | reverse complement strand
TTTTGCCAGATATATTATCTTTGGGTTGAAGTTGTTATTTTGTAACACTTGAAAGATATTGTTCCAAGCTCTTCTGGCCTTCATTGTTTGTTCTGAAAAATCCATAGTGATCCGGATTGGTTTGCCTCTGAATGTGATTTGGGGCTTTTCTCTAGGAGCTTTTAGAATTCTCTCCTTGATTTCTCTGTTATTCATTTTTTATATGATATGTCTTGGCAAGCTTCTCAATTGATTAGGTCTATTTGGAGTTCTATAAGCATCTTGTATTTGATAATCCAGATCGATAGTAAAATGTGGGAAGTTCTCACTTATGATTTTGCTTAAAAGGTTCTTTAAGCCTCTTGTTTGCTGTTCAGTTTTCCTCCAGGGCAATGATCCTCAAATTTTTATGCCTCATCTTATCAAATATTACTTGGAAGTTCTGGTTATGTATTATAAGCTGTTTATCCTGTTTATCTTCTTTGAATTCTATGTTGTTTAGCCTATCCTCATTTTCCAAAACTTGTTCTTCGAGAGCTGATGTTCTGTTTCAGTAGAGTAAGTTCTGGTGTTCGTTTCTTCCAGAGAGGATTTGATTTGATTAACTGTGTTTTTCAATCCTGATATCTCTGCTACATCTCTTTTCAGAATTTCTATGTCTTTGTAAAGCTGATCTTTCATTTCGTGGAACTGTTCCCTTATTTCCCTGTAGATGTTGTCCCTCATCTCTTGAAATTGCTGTCTGAACTCTTTCCTTATTTCATCTCTCAACTCTTTGATTGCATTACTAATCATAACGCTTACACAAGGTTTTTGATTTTCATCTAGGGCTCCATCCACGGAATCCTTTGGTGGAGAGGTTTGGGGTTGAGAAAGTGAATTATTTCCCCTTTTCCTCATTTTCTGAGTCCAAGAGCATGATTTGTACTACAAGAAAGTTGCTCTTGGTGGAGTAATTGGAGCTTCTTATGGCTTTGTTTCATTGTAATGTGTTACTTCGAGAGAGATCTCACAGTGAATTATGAGAGCAAGCCAATGCCCATTTTGACGTGTGTCTATTTCTTCAGATAGTCTATTTCTTCCCGAAAGTGGGGAGAAGGGATGACTAGGAATTCAAGGAGGTGAATTGGGGAGGTAAGAAATTACTCTTGCCTTTGAGTAAAGTGGAACAAGGGATTAGGGAGGAGTAGGTTATTCTATTAGGATTAATAAAAATATAGGATTGGGATGCCGGAAGCGTAAAGACTTTGGGTGAGGGTGAGAAAAAAATGCTTATATTTAGGGATTATCAGAGTACAGGTGAGGAAGAGGTTAGTATGGGGCATAGTTGCCTTCACTCTCCAAGGGTTGAGTCTATCATGCTATCATGAAACATATTCCTGGTTAGGATCCAATATTATAGGGGGAGCAGTAGGGATTAAGAAGACTTAGAAAGAGTAGCAGCCAATCACCAGTATATACACACAAAGAAATATTTACATCCACCAACACTAACTTTAGTATTAACCATAAAGCTAGAAAGGGGAAAGAGAGGAAGAAAGAAAAAAAAGAAAAAAAAAGAAAGAAAGAAAAGAAAAAAACTGTATAATAAAAAAATAAAATATAATATCATAAAATAAAAAGATAAAATAACAATAAAAATAATTAAAAAAATGATAATGAAATAAAAAAATTTAAAAGCTAAAAAAGTAAAAGAAACTAAAAATAACAAATAAAAATTCTTAATGATATCTTGTATCAATAGACAATGAGGGCGTCTCTGGGACCTCAATATGAATGACTCTCAGTCTGTGGCCCCCAGCGGGCTGTCTCCTGGTACAAGTATCTCTCCCCACAATGTGCGAGCTTGGCAGAAGAGTGTTTTAGTTAGGATAGGGACTGGTTCAGCAACAGTATCTGTGGCTCTGCTCGAATCCGCAGTCCCGGCTACTGCTGCTTGCGGCCCTGCCCCTGTAGCCCTGCGGGATTGTGACCAGGGGGCACACGGAACATAAGGGAGCTGCCACCGTTCCTGGCCGAACAGGGAAGTTTCCCCTCACTCTGACAGATGCGCCGTAGCTCCGCCTTTGCGGCCGATGGGAAATGAAGACCTGGAGCTCGTAATGGCGTCAAGCCAGCAGGCTCCCCAGGGGGCCATCTTTGAGCACAGCTCTCTCCCCTCACAGAGTGCGAGCTTGGTGGGGGTCTGCTTAGTTACGGACAGGGTGGGTTTAGCAATGAAATCTATGTTTCTGCTCAGACCCACTGTTCGTCGGCTGCTGCTTGTATTCCTGCCCCTGCAGCTGGTCGGGAATGCATCCAGCGAGCCTCAGAACGGAAGGGAGCCAGTCCCGTTCTTGGCAGAACAGACAAAAACTCCCCATTTCCTAGCTCATACGAATGCTCTGCTAACGCCAAGCAAAAAGCTGAACACAGCAATCCTGGCGGGGCAGACCGAACTCTTTCTGGCAGGCTGTCCGTACTGGCAGTCTTCTGTGCCCCTGGTGGGAGGGGAAAATCCCCCCTTCTTTTTTTTTTTTTTTTTTTCTTCTCGCAAAACTCCCAAGACTCAGCTCCTTATAAAAGCTTCACAAACTAGTACTAGAAGTTCAAATATAGTTTCCCCTGGATGCACCTTGGAAAATTGCGGATGCACTGGATTTTTCCCAAGCAGACCTGGAGCCTCAGGAAATGCTGTCTCCCTTCAGGTCGCCATCTTCCCTCCAATGAACCTCTTTCTTGAAGGGGAAATGCTTTAACTGAAGGGATAAAATATCATTACTACTTTGGAAGGTAAGTGTGAGATTTTAATCAATTTTTCTTCGTAGTTGGTCCTGACCATCTGCATTGGCACATTTGGGAAACAAAGCAGGGTGCTAATTCATGAACTACCGACTGAAAGATTCCCATGAAGTGGGAGCATTCACCCTGGGATGAACTGACAGGTTCATAAGGAAGAGTAGTCACTTGTGTTAGACTTCAGGTGTCATTTGAATGTGATGCCTAGAATTAAACAAATAGGAAAATTAAGACCATTTGCTGGGGCTGGAGCCATGGCTCAGCAGTTATGGCATTTGCCTGGCATGCACAAGGGCACAAGTTCGAGCCCCAGCACCGCATGTACAACAAAGTGTCGGAGCAATGAAAGCCACATAAAAAACTAAATAAAATTCACTCTCTCTCACTGTCCCTCTCTTTAAAAAAAATTTTGCTTACACTTACTACTTCCCAGTTTCAGGGCATTGTTCGTGATATTCTTTCCCAACTGGAGTATTGCTTCTTCAAATGTGATCCATTGCTTCTTTTAAAATCTGGCTCAAAACACCTCTTCAGCATGCTCATCCCAGTAATTCCTTTGCACTTCATCATTTCCAACAATTCCATCAACTCTAGGATGTTTTTTCATTCTAATTGCTCTCAGATCATTGACTTGCACATGGTGATTTGCTGAATTTAAACCACTATTGAGCTCAGAAGGTAGTGAGTGTCTCGTTCATTTAACTTTTTTGTTATTTCACTTTTATTCTTTCACCACCCAGTACATTTTTACACCCAGTGGGTTGCTTTATTTTATGTTAATTTTTTTCCAGAAAGCTCTTCTGATTTCTCATGGCTTTACTCCTCCCACACTTCTTTAAGGTTTTTTTTTTTTTTTTAATGAGGATTTGCTTTCTAGGGTCCTGCTTGGTTCATTTCTTCCACCTTGGTCTAAGTTTTTACTTTTTCTGTTTCTAATCTATTCAATATTTTAAAATATGCATTTTGAGGTATAATTTGAAAGATTTTTGAGTATTTTCAAATGCCTACAATATTACAATTATCAGCATAACAATCATGATTTAGAAACTCTATTGCTCCCCCAAATTCCCTCAAGCCTCTTTGAAGTCAGTTCCCTTCCTCTTCCCCAGCAATCTCTGGTCTGATTCCTATCACCAGTTTTGTCTTCTAAATTTTATACAGGTGGAATCATGCACCAGAATCAGTCTGATGGTAAAGCTCACTCTCTTTATGTAAACACGCTCTGCTTATCTTTAAATGATAGAAAATGGTGAAATAGTGAAGGAAGCTGACATTGAACCCAATACGAAGGGTTTCTCCTTGCTTGTCAAAGGAATCAATCTCTGCCTCTGTTCAGACCCAATAGTCTCAGCAATAGTCAATTGTCAAATCAAGACATTTTGAGCAACTACTATTAATAATTATAAACAACTGAGAGAGACCCTATGGATCCACGAATGAGTTGAACTTATATTCTTGAAAGAGCTGTTTATCCTCTAGGTCTGGAGTTTCTTTGTTCTTGTGGGCAGTGAGCAGAAGAACAGGTTAGTTCAGCGTAGGACAAGAAAAATGCTGATCTTGCTTCTCCTGTGATTAGGGAGGGGAGAGTGAGAAGCGGAAAAAAAAATATTAGTTTTAAAACAAGCCTCCTTAAGTCAAGCAGTAAGGTTTATATTCAAAACATGAAGTTGACCCTTATTACAGTAATGTCCTCTAAGCTAGTCTGCTTTCTTATTTTGTCCTAAAGGCCTAAGAGCTATGAGAATAAAGTATTCTGTGTTTAAAGTAGCAGTATAAATTCCCACTTAGTTTTTTCTTGAAGATTAGCCATAAATGATTAGATCTTGAAAAATCTTGATGGGGAATTTTCATTGTTAAATTTTACTTCCTAGTTTTTCCCTTCAAGGCTTCTGCTACACCTACCCCCCACCCCCAGACAAAAGAAAACTTTTCCAATTATTCTAAAACTGTGACTACTTGGGTTTCTGATGACGTTTTATTCTACCATGAACTCTTACTGAGCATCTACTATAACAGATGCTGTGAATCTGGAGTTTAATGGCAGATGAGGGACTCAGCAAAGTCGGAGTTACAGAGATAAGCCCATGTTTGGATGATCTTAATCATGGCTTATGCGGATAAAATTCCTGGGTCATATGAATGGCAAACAAGACTGATTTGGCTACTCACAGACAGAAGGTCAGAATGAGAGAAAGTCAGCAAAGCCTGATGGTTTTTAGCAAATTCAAAAGTGTGTTCCTGTTTTAAGCTACTTTACATAAAGGCACCATGAAGCAGCATCCAAGACTGAATTTGCAGCCAGATTGAGTCAGTTCAGAGCAAGGACCCACTGGTGCTAGTTTATATTTTTTCTTTAGACAAATTTCTTAACAGTGCGGTGCCTTTGTTTCCTCATTTTTTAGTTGAGAGTATGCTAGTAACTCATAGTGTTATTGTAAAGATGGAATGAGTAACATATGTAAAGAATTTTGACTAGTGCCCAGCATCATAAACACTAAATTGTCAACTCTTTGAGGCAGGCTTGCTGAAAGTCTTTAATAGGTAAGGAAGTTATGTCATAAAGCAATTACGTAGCTTGTCCAAAATCACATAGCTGGCAAGTGGCTGAACTGGGATGTGAATCTAGGCACTGTGGCTTGACATGATGTGTAATGGCTCCAATATATATGGGAAATGTTATATTTTAGTGGTACTGCTGAGAGTAGATTTTAGTTTGTTAAAATATTCAATACTGCAAAAGAAAAACACCCTTAAAACATGACTCTTGCTAACAGAAACATAGATAAGCCCATTAAGCCTCAAGATAGAAAGAACAGAAGTTTCCTACAACTATGTAACTGAACCTTACTTGGATAGATAAAAGGAGAATGTTATAAAGGCCACATTTAGCTGAAATTTGAACTAGTGATTTAAGGATGAATGGTCTGTTGTGTACCTCACATTTAAGAATATTAATGTAATAAAATCAAATAAATTCTTTCCATTGTTTTTCTTGGCTTACCGGAAATTCAGCAAAAGCCAAATTATGTGAGAGTCACTTTGGTTCAAGCCCAGCTGACAGTGGGGATCTTGAGGAAATTGCCTGAATTTTGACAAATAAGTTTTTTGGCTTCTCTAGACTGGCCAGAGTTATGCTCATATTCTAATACCCACAATATCAGTTTGAAGTGTTTGCTTCCTAAAGCTGGCTGCTATGTGAAGCACCTGGCAATGACACAGGACAGTGGGAAATTGTCATTCTGACATTGCAGTATAGCTCAGTGGCTGAAAACATAGAAGCTGGATTTATAATATGCCTTTGCTGCTTCCTTGATTCACAACTTTTATGTGTGTATCAATCTTTGCAGTATGTATTAATGGCTCTGCACTTCATTTCTTCATCTCATGAAAGAGGGATAGTAACACAGCCATCTCAGAGGGTTGTTGTAAGGATTAAATGAGTTAATGTGAGTAGCCTTTGATGGACATCTAACACACGGAACAAGGCAAAGATGTGCTACTGCCAGTGCTGTTGCCTGTGGCCCATGAAATGGCCTTGTCAGTTTGGCTGATGTGTCCACTAGTGATGAATTTGCATACATCTGCATTTTAGTCATGATGTATATAGTGAAATGAAATCCCAATTTAAACATCCAAAGTCTAATCAGATCTTTCTGTTAAACATATTTTTTAAGGCACTGACTGGCTAAGGAAAAAGTAAATAGACTGTCATATTTATGGACTGAGTAAGAAAAAGAAATAAGGTTAGAGGAGAAAAAAAAACCCAGTAAACTTCCAATTCCAAACCTTTCAAAGTATCTCCTATGATTAGTTAAACTTCAGCTCCATTTCCAATAACTTCTCATTATATCTTGGGATACATTTGTCCAGGATGAATTCTGACAATACAGCTCGTTTATCCTAATTTAGCTTCTTAACATTTCTGAGCTTCAGTTTCCTGACTTCTGAAACCAGTTACTCTTGGCCCTGCCAGTAGACAGTTGGGAGTGTGGTGAGAAATTCTATGTAAAAGAAGTTCATCTAATACCAAGATATTATTATATGTTGGACAAAATGTTGTTACTTTAAGAATGATTCTCAGGGAAGCACTTATTCTGGGTGACCAGAACGTAGTGACTTCATCTATGCTGATGCAAGTGCTTCTGCAGGATTGATTTTACAAAAGGAGTTGCTGGCTCCATGTGTTCTGCACTTTAAATGGAAAGACAGAAGCAGCAGCCACTGCCTGATTTTTCCCACCTGTACAGTTCTCTTTCCTGTACTGTTCAAAAGCCTGGAATTGCCAGTAAGAAACTCAAGATTTATATCTGTCTGCATCCTGCTTAGTGGAATGATGACTTATAAATTTGGGAGTGGTAATATTCTCTCTGGCTGTAATATTAGCAGGAATTCACATATCTAGCTTGATTAGCATGTTTTTTTATTTCAGTATTTGAAATCTTTAGAAAATTGTAGTCTATTTTTATGTCCTTATAATTTTGAGACAAGATGAATTTTCTTTTCTAAACTTTTTATTATACCTAAAAACCATCCTCTTTTCTTTTTAGAGAGAGAGAGGGAGAGAGAGAAACAACTTTTATTTTAGTTTTTCATGTGGCCTTTGTTGCTACAACACTCAGTTGTGTATGTGGTGCTGGGGTTCGAACTTGGGTCCTCACGCATGCTCGACAAGCACTGTAACCGCTGAGCCACCACTCCAGCCCAATCCTCTTTTAATGTAAAAGTCCCTAAACAATTAAGTTAGTTATCAAAGCATTTTAATGAATAAATTCAAGTGTTATATATGTGTTTCTATAATACTGTGCACCAGTTTGACAGCTATCCTACAAAAAATGGTCACCATTTACCTTATCTCTTTCCATTTTAATGCACATTTTAAAATTTTTCTTATATTAAATGAATGCCTTGTATATGTGTGTTTATAACTTTGCTTGTAGTATTGACATTAAAAATCTGAAACAATCTAAATATTCATTGATCAGTAGTTCTTTAATAAATTATGGTATATCCCATTTAAGAAATGTTTATTCTATGTATAAAAATGTTAAAAAATGAAGTAGATTTTAAGTAAGGATATAGAAGTATGTTCATAGTGTATTAAGTGAAAACAAAGTTGCACTGTCATATGTGCAGCATGATCCTACTCTTGAAAAAAAATCAATGTGTGGTGACATTTCCTCTGGGGATGGGAATTGAGGGAAAGGGAGGTGAAATAGGCACAAGGAAAATTTCTAGCATGATAAAAATGTTCTAATTGAGACTTGGGTATTGTTTTCATAGGCATAACCTGCCAAAAGTTGTCAAATTGTACACTTGAGGCATGTGAATGTCAAGGTGTATATTGGACTTCACTAAAAGTGTTTCTTAATTGAAGAAAAACTAAATATAGAGAAAAGAGAAGTCACTATGGCTAAAAGTACATTAAAAAAATTTCTCAGGAACTCTACTCCAGGCCAGCAAGCACCTAGGACACCACCAAGGACTTCTCCTCCACCTGGAGCCATCCTGCCCATCCACTGCATGAGCCCAGGACTCTGCTCCCAGGCTGGAAGGAGCCCAGGATATCCCTGGGGACACCCCACCCAGAGGCCTCTCTGCCCATCCACCATGCGGGCCCAAGACTCTGCCAATGAGCTGACAGGTATTCTAGACACTTTGAGGTCCTGAATGCCAGGTCCAGATATATTGGACCCATCCCCTCTGCCAAGGATCCCAGGTCCCCACACAGCACACAGGCAGGCTTGTTCCAGGTTACCTCATGCTGCAGAGACCTCAGGACCCAGCAATGCACCCCTATTGGTGCAATGCAGCAGGCTGCCCCACAGCCCCAACAGATTCCAGACAATGCCCTGGAGCCTTGATCCAAAAGGTGCAGCAAAACAAGTCTCTAGGCAGAAGCAGCTCTCTAGAAGGTGGTGGTCATTAGCAGGGTGGTGTCTGACCTGACCCTTTGACCTGCAAAGAAGAAAGACCTCCAGACCTGCCTTGCTTCCCCAGAGGGAATCTCAATACAAAGATCTAAAAGAAGCTTCTCAAAAATGAGGAATCAAGCTAGAAAAGTTTCAGCTCAAACACACAACTCCCCTACCAAGGAACACATGGAGAGGGAATGGGATGAAAATCTAAATAAACAAACAAACAACTATCAAATGAATAGACATACTGAAAAAGTAAGTAACGGAACTAAAATCATGAGTCAATCACAACAGAATAATGATAAAAGAATCTCATAGACTAACTCCTGTAGAAACAGAACCTCAATGCTTCAAGAAAGAACTTCAGACAATGAGGATAGGCTGAATAAACTTGAGCTCACAGATGAAGAAAGAAAAAGGAAGACTCACAAAGCATGAGCAGAATTTTCAAAATGTCTGACGTGAAATCAGAAGAAACAATTTAAGAGTAATTGGGATGCAAGAAGAAATAAAAACATAAATGAACGGCATAAAGAACATTCTAAATGAAATAGTTAAAAAAATTTTGGCCATATTAAAATATGGCCATGTTCATTCAGGAAGCCTGTAGGTCATCCATAGGCCTAATCAAGAGGAGCTTACTGAGACACATTATATTCAAAATGTATAATAGGGAAATCAACAAGAGAATATTAAAAGCTGCAAGAGAGAAACACTAAATCACATTCAGAGGCAAACCAATAAGGATCATGTCTGACTTTTCAACTCCGACACTAGAAGCAAGAAGATCCTGTAATGAGATATTTCAATCTCTTAATGATCACAACATGCAACCGAGAATATTATGCCCAGCAAAACTCAACTTCAAATTTGGTGGAGAAAAAGAACATTTCACAATAACATCTAACTTGCAGAATTCATGAACAGAAAAACAGTATTACAAAGAATTCTTAAAGATAAGCTCCAGATAAAAGAAAAAGCAAACATTCCTCAAAACCCACAAAGGAATTACAATAGAAGTCCATGCTATCAAAAGACAACCAAAAAAGCACAGAACACAGAACTCGCTAATAAAACAATGTTTGTGAACCAAAGCCACATAACTATCCTAATACTAAATGTGAATGGTCTCAACACACCAACCAAAAGGCACAGAATAGCAAATGAATCAAAAAACATAATCCAACAATGTGGTGCTTACAGGAGACCCATTTGACAGCCGAAGACATCCACAGAATGAGGGTGAAAGGATGGAAAAAATCTTCTAGGCTCATGGTCTAAGAAAGCAAACTGGTACTGCAATACTTATATCCAACAAAGTAGATTTCAAACATAAACTAATCAGAAGAGACAAAGAAGATCTCTACATCCTAGTTAATGGAACAATACATTAGGAAGATATAACCATAGTAAACACATACACTCCATACACCAATACTCCCAAGTATGTGGAAAAATTACTCCATGACATAAAACCACTTGTGGACCTCAACACAATAATACTGGGAGGCTTTAATTCTCCTCTATCACCAATAGACAGATTGTCAAAGCAAAAATTCAAAGATCTCCAGCTTAAAAAATTCATAAATCAAATGGACTTAACTGACATCTATAGAATATTCCACCCCAGATTGGTTGAGAATAACTTCTTCTCAGCAGCTCATGGATCCCTCCCTCTCCAAAATAGATCATATTCTAGTTCACAAAGGAAACCTCAGCAAATATAAAGTAGATATTCTGTTTATCCTATCAGACTATGATACCATTACCATAGCAATTAACAGCAAAATTATAACAAAAAATATATATATATACATGGATATTGGACAATACCCTACTAAATGAAGAATGGGTCCAAGAAGACATGAGAGCAGAAATCAAATTCTTGGAAGCAAATGAAAATGATGACACAACATATCAAAATCTTTGGAACAGCATGAAAGCATTCTTAAGAGGAAAATTTATAGCATTGGATGCCTGCATTAAAATTCAGGAACAATCATGAGTAAATAAGCTTATGCTCCACCTCAAATCCCTAGAAAAAGAACAATCTAATCCTAAAGCCAGCAGAAGGCAGGGAATAATCAAAATGAGAGTTGAAATCAATGAAATTGAAAACAAACAGTAAAAAAACAACAAAAAGAATCAGCAAAACAAAGAGCTGGTTCTTCAAAAAACTAAATAAAATTGACTGACCTCTACCCAATCTCACCAAAAGGGAAAGGAAGGAAATCAACAAAACCACCAAAAAAAAAGGAGTGATCACCACTGACCCCACAGAAATCCAACAGAATATCAGAACCTATTTTGAAGAACTATATTCCTAAAAAATTAGATAATCTGGAAAACACATACAATTTTCCTAAATTGATGCAGTCTGATATTGAAAGCCTTGATATTGAAAGCCTAAATAGCCCAATAACAGGCACTAAATCCATATAGGCACTAAATCCATATAGCCATTAAAAGCTTTCCAAAGAAGAAAAGTCCAGGACCTGATGGATTCCCTGTTGAATTTTACCACACCTATGAGGAGCTATTCCAAGAATTTGAAAAGGATGGAACTCTCCCAAATACTTTTTATGAGGCAACTATAACTCTGATACCAAAACTCAACAAAGACACATAAAAAAATACAAACCAATATCCCTGATGAATATAGAAGCAAAAATCCATAATGAAGTTTTACTAGCAAACCACATTCAAGAACACATTAAGAAGATTATTCATCACCATCAAGTAGGCTTCATTCCAGAGACGCAAGGCTGGTTCAATATATACAAATAAATGTGATTCGTCACTCAAACAGAATTAATGACAAAAATCTCATGATCATCTCGATACAGAAAAGGCCTTTGATAAAATCTAGCACCCATTTATTCTCAAAATTCTGGAGAAGATAGGTGTCAAAGGGATGTATTTTAACTATGTAAAGACCATATATGACAAACCCACAGCTAGTATAATACTAAATGGAGAAAAGCTGAAAGCATTTCCACTAAAGTCAGGAACAAGATAAGGCTGCTCGCTTTCACCGCTTTTATTCAGTATGGTCCTTAAGACCCTAGCTGGAGCAATCAGGCAAGAGAAGGAAATCAAAGGGATAAGAATAGGAAAATAAGTTGTCAAACTATCCCTTTTTCCTGATGGCATGATCCGATATCTGGAAGACCCAAAAAACTCCACCAGAAAACTGCTTGAGCTTATAAACAGATTTAGCAAAGTGGAAGGCTACAAGATCAACATCCATAAATTAATAGTATTACTTTACACTAATAGGGCAGAAGAAGAAATAAGGAAATCGGTCCCATTCACAATATTCCAAAAAAATAAAATACTTGGGAATTAACAAGGGAAGCAGAAGACCTCTACAATTAAAAATGATCGAACATTGAGGAAAGAAATTGAAGATTTGAAATGATGGCAAGACGTTCCATAATCTTGATTATGTAGAATTAATATAATTAAAACGGCTGCTTCTGCACTACAGATTCAATGCAATCCCCATAAAGATAACAAAATCATTCTTTTCAGACATATAAAAAGCAATTCTCAAAATAACTTGGAATAGCAAAAATCCAGAGTAGCCAAAACATTAAGAATATTACTAAGTAAGACAGACAACACAGGTGGATTTTCAGTACCAGATCTAAAATTAAATTATTGAGATGTAGACACAAAAACAGCATGGTGTTGGTATCAAAATAGGCATGAAGACCAATGGAATATAGAAAACTCAGACAGACCCACAAATCTTTAAGCATCTGATATTTGACAAAGGGGGTCAAAATATAACATGAACGAATGGCAGCCTATTCAAGAAATGGTGCTGTACAAACTGGACAGCCACTTGCAGAAAATTGAAATTAAATCCTTATCTCAGCTGCACAAAAATAAAATCTAGATGGATCATGGATTAAACCAGCTACCATATAACTGCTAGGAGAAAAATTAGGACCAACACTTCAGCATTTGGGAGTAGGCAACAACTTTCTCAACATGACTCCCAATGCGAAAGAACTAAAGTGAAGAATCAATGAGTGGAAATTCCATTAAACTAAAAAGTTTTGCCTCGGGCTGGAGCAGTGGCTCAGCGGTTATGGGCATGCACAAGTACGTGAGTTTGAACCCCAGCACCACGTGCACAGCGAGGTCTCAGAGCAACGAAAGCCATGTGAAGGACTAAATAAAGATTGATTCTCTCTGTCTCTCTCTCTCACTGTCCCCTCTTTCTTTAAAAAAATCTTTGCCTCAGCCAAGGAACTGGTCCAAACTGCCGAGAGAGCCTACAGAGTGGGAGATAATTATGGCCTGTGATTCCTCCGACATGTGACTAATATTCAAAATGTACAAAGAACTCAAAAAACTTGATATCAAAACACACAATCCAATCAATTAATGGGCCAGAGAGTTAAACAGAAGCATCTCAACAGAGGAAATCAAGCAAGCCAATGAATACATGAGAAAGTATTCTACATCACTGTTAATCAGAAATGCAAATCAAAACCACATTAATATTTCACCTCAATCCAGTCAGATTGGCAAGGATGAATATTATAAACATTAACAGATGCTGGAGGGGTTGTGAGGAAATAGGAACACTAGTACACTGTTGGTGGAACTGCACACTGGTTACAGCTGCTCTGGGAAGCGGTTGGAGACTCCTCAAAAAATTAGGGATGGATCCACCATATGATCCAGCTATCCTACCTCCAGGTATTTTCCCAGAAGAGTGAGAGTCAGCACATTACAGTGATATAGCAAAATCAATGTTCATAGTATCTCAATTTACAATATCTAAATCATGGTTTCAACCCAGGTGCCTGTAACTGGATGAACGGATCCAAAAGCTGTGGTATATGTGTACTATGGAGTTCTATTCAGCTATTAAAAAGATGTTACAGCCTTTGAAGGTAAATGGATGGCAATGGAAGAAATCATGGTGAGCTAAATTAGCCAAACCCAGAGACTCAAAGGTCTAATATTTCCCTTCATTTTTGGAGACCAAAACAAAACCTAGGCTTGGGTGAAAGGTCAAGCTCATATACTAGACTCACAATAGCCAAAGCAACACATTACTAAGGGAACCATAGGTATGTAGTGAGCATGAGAAGGAAGAGGTGGAAGGGAGGGCAAAGGGAGGGGTGATGTGAAGGGATCTATGAGGGTAATCTATAATGTAACATACTCTTTAGTTCTCTGAGAGCCAAATATTTAATTCTGGAAAATGCACTATATATGTTTATATATAAAAATTATAAAAAACATGTTATGAGAGGAACATTGAAGAATCAATAGACTGGGGTATGGGTGATGTGGGGGTGATTCTGGATCAGGATCAGAGGCATATTGTTAATGCATAGGCATTTATGATTGTACAACAACAGAACTCCTCAAAATTAAAGAGGAATAAGAATTAAGTACACATTTATTTGGTGCTCAGGACCTATGAGTTCCTGACACATAGTATTAGGCAGGAACTGTATATTTTGCAAATGTTTCTTATATCAATCTATAATAGAATGAACATTATGGACATTAAGTCAGTAATGGAGTAACTCATCCATGTTTTAACTCTAAGAAAATGTTTTCTTTGGCTGTTTATTTATTTTTTTTGAGAGAGAGAGAGAGAGAGGGACAGTGTGTGAGAGAGAAAGAGAGAATCAATTTAGTTTTTCATGTGGTCTTTGTTTCTCGGACACTTCGTTGTGCATGTGGTGCTGGGGTGCATACTTGCGCATACCAAGCAAGTGTTGTAACCACTGAGCCACCTCTCCAGCCCTTAGAGTATTTTTTTTAAGAGACAGGGGGAAAGAGTGAGAGAGAGAGAGAAACAAACAGTTTTTAGTTTTTCATATGGGTTTCATTGCTCTGAGACTTCGTTGTATATATGGTGCTGGGGTTCAAACTTATATACTCAGGCATGTCAAGTGCCATAACTGCTGAGCCACTGCTCCAACCCCTAGAGTATCTTTTTAAGGAAAGATAAAATGCAATATCTGCAAATTTTCTGTGAATAAGGAAGGAAGTATGAGTATATTTTCTAAATATATTTAGCCCAATGCATCAGGTATGGGCAAGAAAACAGAAAGCATACTAAGTATGCTTTGTAAGTATGTAATCCTGGCTAGTCAGGAGGCTGAGTTCAAGTTTGAGACCAGCCTGGACAATTTACTTAAGTGAGACTCAATCTCAGAAAAGTAGGAGTTGGGGGCTGGAACACTGGGTCAGTGGTTGGCGTGCTTGCGTGCCATATGTGAGGACTTGGGTTTGAACACCAGCACCACATACACAAGTAAGTGTCAGAGAAACAAAGTCCAGATGAAATAATAAATAAAATTCATTCTCTTTCTCTTACTCTGTCTTTCTCTTAAAAAAAAAATTTGGACTGGGGATTGTAGCTTAGTGGTAGAGTGCCTCCGGGCTCAGTCCCCTGTACTGCAAAAACAAAACAAAAAGTGCTTGGAAAAGTATGGCTACTATATATGAAGTAAAATAAGCATTTAGAGGGGGGAAAAGCACAGCACACAAAAGAACAGAGAAAAAAAATTCTGTCTTCCACTTGGACTAGTTCCACTGATGTCCTGTTTAATTTGCCAGATGTGTACAGGTGGGTGCCAGGTGGAACACTGTGGGGTTCTCAGCAGTCTGTTGTAGACTGTTGTAGCTATAGCTACCCAGTGGAACTCGGTGGGGGACATCAGTGCCACAGAGGCCATGTGAACACTTACAGAGCTTGGTTTTCACTTGATCATGGGGAATTCACTAGAAGTGGTAGCAGAGCTACTTCCAGATGACACGAGGCCTAGCCTTGTCTACAGTAGCCTCCAAAAGGAGTCAGTGATGTGGGTGTCTTTCGTTGGATTTTTGGTGAGTCTCTTCTATTTGTTCAGACTTGTGCATTAGTTTAGAAGCTCACTTTTTGAGGAAAGAAAATTCAGGTTGAAAACACATTGGTTGCACTAATTCCAATGAAGCATCATTTTTTTGATATGCTTAGCCCTACAAAAGGAGAGAACCAACTTAATCCTAAAGGAAGAAATATCTTCACTAGTCAAAGAAGTAAATATAGAGAGACGCAGATCATCAATACAAGTGGAGAAGATGACCAAAATTATAAAACTGATCAGTCACCAGAAGATGCCTTAGGAACCACCACATCACGAGGTTTCTCAAACACTGGAGTGGCTGGGAAACTGCAGCCTTCTGGACCTCACCAAAAGTATGAAAGAAGAACTCGTGGTTTCTTCCATTCGGAGTCCTCGCGCTACTGTGTTCTGCTCCTCACCTCCTCCTTCAGCAGGAGGTACATTGTGCGTCTGGGAAGAACCTGAGAATCCTCTGCATGGACTGGAGTTCATTTGTCTACCATCACACTCTGAAATCAAAACCAAGTTTTGTCAAGGTTAATTCAAACTTCAAATGAATCAACTGTTGGGCTCCCAGAACTGCATCAAGAAATTTGGAACTTTAAAAAAATTGTCTCTCTTCAAAAGAATTTTAATCTCATTATTTTAAGAACCAATGGTATTTGAGAAAACAAACTTGTGCTCAAAATAAAGCTTGTTGGAGCCTAGTTCTCAGTATAATGTTTTGTAAAAATTACTTTTAGGTAAATTCTATAAACATTATTTGTTTTGTTTATTTATCTATACTATATGTATTGTGCTTTGTTTGATACAGCATAGCAGAAAAGAAATATTTAAAATGCAAGGGTAATTTTGGTTTGACTAGACCTTTATTTACTGAAGTTATTACATAAATGAAAAGTGAGTTTTTTCTCCTTAATTAATAGTGCTTGGTTAAAAAATATTAAATGAACATGGCATATATCCTGTGGGTTATAGTTAAAGAGATATAGAGGAAATTTTATAGCATGTAATATTTCTGGTTGATCTATAACTAGTTTACATAAGCATAATGTTTATATTCAATAAGAATAAAGGTTAAAATAGACAAATAAAAACCCCCTAATTTATAGTTCTTTACAGAAGCTTTTGCTAATCCCATTTCCCAGCATATTTAAGTCAGAATATCAAGACTTGGAACCACCATTTTGTAAAACTCTAATGGATCTTAACGTGTGGTCAAAGTTGAAGACCACTGATTATTTGCAGATGATTATAAAATATACAATTTCATCAAAACCCATGTAAAACCTATCTTATAGCTACTTTGTCTTAATTATATTTAGACTCCATTAAACCAAAAATATTTCCACATAAATAAAGTATAAAAATATTATTAGCAAAAATATTGCCTTATAAATTGATAAATAAATAGCATGATATAATAGACGATTAGGAGATCTATTTATAAATCTATTAGTAAATTATCTGGGATGATATGGTTTGGTTCTTATTTCAACTTCAGTTTCCTTATTTATAAAATAAAGGATTGGACTAAGATATTTTACAAAGTTCATTTTAGCCCTCAAATTATTACATTTTATAATGAGTAGAAAATTTTGGAAATTGTTAGGTTTGAATTTTGGCTTTTAGGCATTGGACCTTGTAATATACCTTAAAAGCAAAGACTGATGCCTCATCTCTTACAGAGAGATCATTAAGCATTCTCTTATCTTCCTAATTCCCTAGTACCTTCTTTTCTGATCCTGGAATTTTATCCCTCCAAGATGTTATACTCATAGACCCAGAAATTTACTCTGAACAAGTTTTCTGTCATCTGAGCATAGACAATCAGTTTTTTAACAATTTCCAATTATTGGTACAGCCTACCAAATTGAAAATTTTAGGACATCAATACTTCATATCATGAAAATACATTTTTATTTCACCAATTAAATGAATGTGTGTCAGTAAGTTACTGCCACACTAATGCTGTTAATATCTTCATGAGACAAAACAGCAATAACAAAAAATCAGCCCACAGTATTTCCTTGCTTTCAAGAACATGGTAGGTTGGGATTCACCTGATTTTCAACCGATGGAAGTTTCAGTTGTCTTGGCCTGGTTTTAGATCACGGCAAGGGTCCAGGTCTGCTCCATATGTCTCTCATTCAGTAGCTACCTGAGATCAAAAGCAGAAATATAAGATGAATGAATGAAAACTTAAGCTTTAGGCTCAGAGTTTATGCTCTTTTACTTCTGCCTGCATTCTATTGGCAAAAGTTCATAGCCAAGCCCAAAGCAATGGAGCTGGAAGTATCTTCTACCAAAGTAGAAGGGAAGTGGATACCATACCATACCATAGTTCACACTGTCGTATCCACCTATATAATTGTAAAATGAAGCATCATGGTACCCAACGTAATATATCTCTCTGCAATTCCTATTTTCTTAGAATGTCCCATCTCAGGAAAATTCCCTTCATACATCTGCTTCAACAAATATGCATACCCTCTTAGCCTTAGGATAGTCAAAGCATTGGTTATTCAATTAGCAAGAGGGATCCTAAAGTGAAGATGAAGCAACCAAGATTTTACATTTAAAATATTTTTACCTAGTTATTTTTAAAACTATGATTTTTGTCTCTATAAAACATGTTTCTGTGTGGGACGAAATGATGAATTCTAGCAAAACACTTAACCTCAAAACAAATGTAGCAATTAAAAAATAACTTAAGGTTAAGGTCAGATGGCTTTTGAATCAGAACTTCTTACCGAAGGCAAAACATTCTCATACCATTAGAAATACTTTTACTTCTAAGAGAAACAGGGAGAAGGCATATCAGGATTGTTTGCAAAGAGTACTTTTGGGATACTGGGGTTAAATGGTTTCCTGCAGCAACAGTACTTATTATTCTGAAGTATAATGAAGAATTCACAAATTTTTTCCCCACATTTATTAGAAGTATATTGCGATACAGGATACAGATGAAGGGGAAACATTGTCAAAACTGTAGCAATCAATGTGTAAACTTTGATAACCAGGGGTAATGCTAACACATAGATAAGCTACTATGGGTTTCATCTATTGCAGTTTCCCCCAGAAGAACTCATGTGTTAAATGGGTATCTAGTGTAGGAATAACATCGG
>PVKS010037378.1:0-18673 GCA_004027875.1 Aplodontia rufa | reverse complement strand
ATAGCTAGACTATGGAACCAACCCAGATGCTCCTCACTCGACGAGCAGATACAAAAACTTTGGTACATATATACAATGGAATACTACTCAGCCTTTAGAGAAGACGATATTATGGCTTTTGATGTCAAATGGATGGAGATGGAAAGAAAGAATTATGCTAAGTGAAGTAACCCAATCTCAGAGACTCAAGGGCCGAATGGTTTCTCTCATCTGTGGAAGCTAGAATACATCGGGAAGCAATATGTTAGATGGCTAAGCTAATAATAACTTCAAATTGTATGATTCTTATTGCAACAGGGAGATGACTCCCTACGATACTTGGAGGTGTAGGGTGGGGGACAGGGCAAGGGAGGGTATAGGAAGAATACCTAGGAGACTGGAGGGTGGGAATATGGGGGAATCATCTCAGAAGGAGATCTCTGTCCTCCACGAGATATCCATTTAACTCAGAGGTTCTGGGGGAAACAGCAACATGGGGAACCTAAGCTGGGCATCCACGATATGGCATTAGCCCTGGATAACTAAGTATATATACATTGGTTCTTGAATGTTTGATAATGCTTCCCCCTCAATTGTATATCTATATCCATCTAATAAAAAAAATTAGGGTTGGATCCACCATATGATTCAGCTATCTCTCCTCTGGGTATTTTCCCACAGGAAGGAGTTATAATCAGCACATTACAGTGACATAGCAAAATCTGTGTTCACAGAAGCTCAATTTACAATAGTTAAATTATGGAACCAACCCAGGTGCCCATCAATGGATGAATGGATCTAAAAGCTGTGGTATACATATACATTAGAGTTCTATTCAGCTATTAGAAACAACGACATTGCATCCATTGAAGTTAAATGGATGGCAATGGAAGAAATCATGCTGAGCGAAGTTAGCCAAACTCAGAGTCAAGGGCCAAACGTTTTCCCTCATTTGTGGTAGCTGGAGCTAAACCCAGGCTTGGAGGAAAGCTAGATAAACTCATGGATTAGAACTATAGAATAAAAAATGCAATTTGTTAATATTTACGATATACAGTTGCAAGATACTGCATAAGATATTTGAGCAAGCTATACTGCATGCCTTTACAAAAATGTAAAAATGTTTATTCCTATTGTCAATATATATCAAAGAATAATAAGGGATTATAGGAAGGGAAAAGAAGGGGAAATATTGGAACTGAGATAAAGCAAGGAACATTCCAAGCATTTATGAGTATGCCACTGGATATACTATCGTCACCTATATAAAAAAGAATTATAACACCATACTTGGGCTTTTTGTGGAAAAATATAGGACCCAGAAGAGAGGCAAGGGATTGGAGGATGGGAGGAGGGATGTAGAGGGGTGCAGGGGAATGGGGACATTGACCAAATTATATTGCTGTATTGTGTGCATATAGGAATATGTGACACCAAATCCCATTATTACATGCAACTATAATGCATTAATTAAAAAAATAAATTAAATAAAATAACTCTGAGGCCATCCTGCCAATCATGAGCATCCTTCTGTCCCAAAGAAACCCTGCCTTACTTCCTGCTGTGGTAATCCCATCCTTTGCAACGCTGGTGTTCTTAGTCCATGGAATGAGTCTTCACTAATTTACATCCAAGACACAATGGTGGGAACACCCTTAGGTCCTTCAAGGAACCTGTTCTTTTTAACTGATGCTGCTGCCAACAGTGGGTGATCTGAGGGTCCAGTGTCCGCCTTGTCCACTGCCAGAGTGTTTTCTTCGCCTGGACACACCGGCACATGAAACTTGTGGTTCAGTAGCTGAGTACTGTGCCTGATACTGAGTGCTTCCATGTTGGGGCATGTGCCACCCTCAGTGACTCAGCGGGAGTTGCAGTGTCACTGAGTCCCAGTGTCACTGCGTCCCAGTTGCTGCCATCTGGATTTTTAATCTCTGCTATTCAGATTCACAGCTTGCCCAGCTTGCAGTCTCGCGTGCTTATGGTGCTGGTGGCCACACAACGCAGATGTGGCCGACCCAGGAGCTTGCAGGCTTTTACGCGTGGCTCTTCCCCACCATGTTTGGACTTGGAGCAAGAGAAGAGAAGGTCCCTTTGTCTTTCAGATAAAGCCCATCCCTTTTCTGGACCAGGGATATGGACCTGTCTTTCAGGGTGGAAGCCCTCGTGTGGAAAGTTAGTGGACCCTCTGGAGGTGTTACAGCGTCACCCAGTCATCTACCACTGGGATCACCATGCCCTGTGCTCCTTCACATAGGCATGAGATGCTCCACCAGCAAACCTACACTCAAATTTTATTTTTCATTATGCTATTTTATTGATTTTATTGGTGTATGAAAATTACACATCATAGTGGCATTCATTGTGACATACTTGTACAGGCACAGAACGAAGTTTGATCAATTTCATTCCCCAGTACTTTCCATCTCCCTTCCCTCTTCCCTCAACTCTGACTTTGAAGAACAAATTGAGCAAAAACAAATATCTGTATGTATTGATCATAGTGTGCTCTGTGGAGTAATTTTGAAAAATTTTCCCTATCTTCAGGGTAATCTGCATTGATCTCCTAAGAGCTTGGAATCTGACCTCAGAAGTCTGAACAAAAGATGGGAATGTAATTTATGAGATGGCACAAATTGTCTTGGATTAGGTAAAAATCTTTTAACATAAAATAAACCGGACTTTAATGTGATTAAAACAAAATCAAAATAACTAGAAATAACTATTAGAAAAAAATTAAAAATTGTGAATAAATTAGGAAATGGATAAATTAACACATTAAAAAAACAATGTGTTGGGACTGGAATGGTGGCTCAGCTATTACGGCGCTTGCCTGGCATGAGTGAGTACATGAGTTCAAACCTCAGTACCACATGCACAACGAAGTGTTGGCACAATTAAAACAACATGGAAAACTAAATAAAATTGATTCTAATTAATTCTCTATTTCTTTCTCCTTCTCACTGTCCCTCTCTCTTTAAAAAAAAAACCCAAAACAATGGATAGAGTCAAGAATCATTAACATTTGCAGTAGTGATTATTCACTTTCACTTTGGAATATTTTTCTTTTTGATGAAGATTAGATGTCATAAAATTTTTGTGAAAGTGGAAGTTAGTATAATCATATGAAGATGAAGTAGAAATGAAAAATCAAAAGCATGAAGAATAAGAATAAATTCTATAATGACATGAAAGATAGTCATTCAAAAAGTTCAATGAATTCTGTATGTATTCAAATGTATAAAAGTCTCATATGAAATAGATTATTGGTCCATTGTGTACAAAAACTGATATTATGTGAAGAAACATCTGTCTCAAAATACTTGCCCTTTTGGTCACTTTTCTTTGACAAATTTATTCTTTAATTGTCCCATCTGCTTTCCGAAAACTAGGTCTGATCTCCCATAGAAGGCAGGTGGTCACCGTCACAGACAGCACAGCCTCGGATGAGTTACCTGACACCAGGGTCTTGGAGCAAGGGTCTTGGAGCATGGGGCTCTGCTCCTTCTCTGAAAAATGGGAGGATTACATGTGGTGTAAATGATCTGCAAATGGGAAGCTGTGGAACAATGTATAGGATGATTATAAGATGGATAGTCTATGTAACCACCATTACTGTGATGATGGAGTTGTATTTCAATCTTGCCTTAAAATGTGATTTTTTTAAAGGCATGAAGCACATTAGAGTAGCCACTTACGGACCCATGACTAGCATGTGGTACTGACGATGATCTCAGGCTCTGAATTTTCATCGTCATTGCCAGGTTAGTCTGATCTCTCCCTCTGGGTCTGTAAATGCTGCGTTTGTCTTTCACTGCAATGCTTCAATAAATGGATCCTTCCATTCATTCTCTGGTTCATTCATGGCCTCATCCATTTATTGATTTGTTTAATAGACATTTGGTGGATGCTGGTATGGATCACTGTGCGAGGGGACATGGATTCAGGAATAGAATCCACGGTCCCCGTTCTCATGAACCTCACAGTGACTAGGGACAACTTTGGAAGACACAGAGGTGCAATGGGATGTGACCCAGGAGGCACTCTGAGGACAGCTGGCTCCAGCCTGCTGCGGCAGGCACCTGGGCTGCAAAGGTCAGCAAAGGATTCGTGGAGGAGATGACAACCAGACATCTGAATTAGATCTGGAAGAATAATAAATAAGCCACAGCTTGGGAAAGAAGGAGGGCGAGGAAAACATGCACTTTGCCTCATCAGTAACAAGCAAAATACCTTGTGCTGGTGTGGTCTCCTTGTTAGTGGAGCTGAACCGAGTCTCTTTTACGGCGGGAGCACTTTCTGTTGTTTTTTTCGGGTGATGTGTGGCATGGGAGAAGAGCTCTTCTGTTAATCAATTCTCTTTCATGCTGCCTGGTTAATAATTGCATTCCTTCTCAAAGCAGCTCATAAATATATTACCACTTGGGGCCCACTGTTTCAAAATGCATAAATGAAAAATGATCGGTGCTTCCTTCCTTTCTGTGAATATTTTAAGTTACAACATTAATATATTCATTTGTCTTGTATAAAACTCCAAAATGAGGATGGGAAATAATAGGTCTGCTTTATTGATTTCAGAGAAACTACAGAAATGTGAAACATTGAAATTTAAATATATACAACCAAAGAAAACAAGCTCTTGCCTCCCGTGAAATGCTGCATTGTAATCTGAAATTGTGTATGGGTGGAATATCAATATTGTACGTGCTTATAAAAGGAGACACGCGCAAGGCATCTGCAGAACTGTAGTCACCCTGGAAATGGGTGTTCAGATGCGTTTGGAAAATGGTGCCGGTGAAAAGCAGTACATAGAGCGATGGGAGTTTTAGGCAGCACATTGAACCTAGAACCAAAGGTACCACAGCTGCCGTTTGTGACGATGTAGGACAAAGAGAGGAAATGGGAGCAAATGTTTATCATGCACTTGCTATGCATCTGAAGTTTGATGGGGTGCTATTACGCTCATCTCACACATGAAAGGTCCAAGGCTCAAAAATGTGGAAGCAACTGTCCTGAATCCTAGAAGATTCAATTTCCAAGACTTGAGTTTGGCCTCAGATCTTCCAGGCTTTTGTTTTACTGTGCTAGGAAAACAGAGCAGGCAGAAACTTATTTTGAAGAGAAAAAGAGACTTGGCGTTGATACGAAAAAGCCCTAATCACGTGGGTCTATGGGCGGCCAGGTCCTGCTGCAAGTGAGTGGAGGAAGAGGTGAGCGGGCAGAACCACCACTCATCTTGGCAGGGGGCCTGGACTGCGGTGAGCTTCTGGCTTCATTGAATGTATTTATTTTGCTGAAGGAAAATTCTAGAATGTGCGTTTTGATTTTGATTTGAAAAATATGGTCATATGGCAACTATTTTGTGATGGAAAGTCGTGAGCAGATGGAGGTCCATCCAGCTTCTTCCTCCTCCCAGTGACCGGTGTGTGTGTGTGTGTGTGTGTGTGTGTGTGTAAGTGTGTGTAGTGCACAGGCAAATGAATGATATAGTAGGTCATTTTTCCAATAGCACCACCTTCACCATTCCTGAAAACTCAACTAATGAGCTCTTTCTTGGCTGAAGTCCCTGCCCCTGCGTCACTGCCTGCGGGGCAGTGTAGTGTTCTCTTTCCTTTTAGCCAATACCACCTTGCAAAAGAGTTTAATCATTATTCTTTCATGGAACTGGATAATGACTCTGAATTTGCCTCAAGGAGAATTATGCTTTCCCTGGAAACTTCTAGAGGCCATAATGCTAACATAGGAACCTGTGAGCTAGCAGAAGGGAGAGCTATGCTGGTCAGAAAAAGAGGAGCCCTCACACTGCACCCCCAGGGGAGAGGTTGATGCAAACAGGAAGTCATATGTGAGCAAGGCTCTCAGTGTGGCCCACAGCCTCCCCAATATTTCTTAGAGCTCTAGACTTCCCACCAGCAGAGATGAATTCTCTTGCACCAGGGTGTGTGAATATTCTTCAGGACAATACACCATGGATGATATTTGAAGACAGTGTCACCATTCAGACAGGGAGGAGTATGAGGAGAAGGCCAAAGTCCTCCCTTTCTCTGACTGCACCAGCCAGCCTCTTGCATGCGAGGCTGCGAGCCCTGTTGTAGCAAACAGTGCCTTCAGCTTCCTTTCCAGGTGGCTCTCGCCACCTTGGACAGCATCTTCTTGGTTTCCTTGTGCATAGAGAGATGGGTTCTAAAGCCTGTCTTACTAAGACAGCGTGGTACGATTGGCAGAGCTTGGCATTAGGAATAAGTATGTGGTCTAACAATGGGACCCGGGCTCTACTTAACCCTGCTTGGACAATCCCTCATCACTTACAAGACAGAGCTTGAACTGAACAGAAGTCTTTTGTAGTCTGGTTCATGGCTCTAAGCAGCTCCTTCCATCTCTATGGTAGTGTGTGGGGCCCTGAGTGGGTTAGGATGCTGGGTGCCTCCGCACTCTCCCACTGTATTTGCTAATTGCCCGTAGGATTCGGCTTTGATATTCAGTCTCTCTCTGTAAATTTTCTTCACTGTCTGCTTCCTCCCTTCTTGCTCCCCATCACAGTTTCTGTTTGTTCCCCTTTGGCATTATCCTGGGACCTTGCGCTGTCTTCATCTGTCTCGTCCCTCACTGTGTTGCAATGACCTCTGCTTGAGTGCTTCCCCTTGGAGCTTCCCTTGTTGATCGTGATCTCCCAGCTGACCAGAGTGGCATGTACCCTCCAGATGCAAGAGGACACAGAGGCTGGTTCAAGGCTGTCATTCAGGCATTCAATATTAAATGGACAATGTTAGTTCAGCTTCCTTATCCTAAAAACCCTAATTTACAAAACAGGAATGATAATAACAACCTCTCATGAATTTGCTGTAAGGACAAAATAAAAAGATATATGTGAAAGAGATATTTTTTCAACTCTGTTGATTATTACACATCCTAGTTATTACGATGTCCTGGGGATAAAGCCTTGTTTTTCTCTAATGGGCATTTAAGACTGCGGATTCTACTCAGTCAGGAATTGCACTTGGTCGGAGGATTCCTGTAATATAAAAGGTTTAGTGTAATTATTGGAATTTCTACCTGCTGATTAGGCCCACACTGCTTTTTAATTATCTTAGCTTCAGGGGAAAAATGCTGTATCAAGAAAAGAAAGCCTCCTAACGGCTTGTTATAGCATTATTTGTTCAAAACTACTAGCAAATGTATTTTGCCGAATGCTTCAAATCCAGTTTTAAAAGACTAAGCTGCAGCTAGTAATCATTTCATAAATATTAATGGAGAATATGCAAGTGGAAAGTTAAATTAAAATGCTACCAAATGGCTAGCAGGCAGCAGAAAATGAGCAGGAATCTCTAATCAGTGGAATTCATGGTTGTATAACTTTTATCCTCCCATTAGAGTGCAAAACAGAAGTTGATTTTTCTCCCACTTAAAATCAGTTCATGTTGAAGGGAAAATGCAAATTAGCTCAATAGCTGAAAGATTCCAGAAGCAGCAATTCTTCGTGGCAAGTCGACTTTCCTTGGTTTTAGTTGAGTGAACGGTTGGACACATACAGATTCATGACTGTGGCCGGCTTGTTGGGTTGCTTGGCAGAACTTCACAAGGTTGGGGGGAAGGAGAGAACAAGAAATATTTCATATTCACTCATCAGTTTATCATTTTTGTCTTTTTGTCTTTGTGCATTATAACCACCATGGTGAAAACATGAATGATTTTAGAAAATTCAAATTGGGAAAGAAAGGGTATAGAGTCCTGATTAGTTGGACCCAATGCTGCTTGGAGCATCTTACCTTTATTATACACCTTTATTCCATATTATATCTTCCTATAACCACACATCCATCCACCTATCCACTCATCTATCCATCCATCAGCTGCTACCCATCCACCCATGCATCCATTCATCCATCCACTCATCATCCATCTAGCAAATGTTCACTGAGTACCTAATATGGACCTTGCCCTATGCTGGGTGTTGGGAAAAATAATAGAATAAGAGATGGCCATATGAATACTTTCTCCTACAGATTCCATTGTCTCATGTAGCAACTGTTCATAGCTTTCTTATCAAATTGGAGGGATTAGTAACATAAAGCACTTAGAGCAATTCTTGACATGCAAATGCTGTGTGATGGTGGGGGCAGGCCATTCGTAGGGGATGATGGTGGACAGATGGCGAAGACTCAGACCATGATGGGCTTCATATGTCATGCGTGTTTTTCTTATGAAAGAAAGAGTTGTGAAGAACAGAGAGAAGGAGAGTGAGGTGATCAACCATGTGCTCCACAAAGACCACTGTGCTGCTATATGGAGGAGTCTGAGTGACAGAGGCCAGCGACTCTCTCAGAAGGCTGTTGAGCAAGGCAAGAGAGGAGACAGTGGCCTGAACTAGAAGAGTTGTGTGCAAGACTGAGGATGGGGCTGGGTGGCATTTGAGATTTTTAGGGAAAGAATTGGTGATCTTGGTAATTCATTAGGAATAAAGACGTGAGGGGAAATGTGGAGTAGGTGACTAGCAGCAGTTGAGACTTACACGGGAAAAGTAAAAATAAGAGGCACATTTTAGTGGAAAGGTGTTGTGCTCACATCCCTCCCAGGAACTATGTCATTAAACAGGGAATGCACTGAGCTGGCCTCAAACTCCACCAAACCAGCAGTGGAATTGTTGGATACGATACTACCTGTCTCTGGACTCTCATTTCCAAACTCATAAAGTGGGGATAACACTATCCTAATCTAAAATACGGCTGAGAAAATAAACAAAGAGGGCGTAGGTGGACACCCACACTTTTGTGAATAGGACTTAGCTGCTGGTGAAGCCAAATCTGAAGATGAATGGAGGCTTCGCACTGACTGGCTCGTTCAGTTTGGGAAATTGTGCAAATGAAAAAAAGGGTGCTTCACGCCGTCTCCTCCACGCACGCACTCGTGCACTCGGGCTTTCTGTGCTTTGGAAACAGGTCAGGTACCATGACGGGGGTTCAGTTTGGTCACACGAGGATCCCTTTGGGTGCTTATGCTATCTCTATGCCAAACTCAGTGCCAGAGATACTTTTAGATACCAGTGATTCTCCTCCACAGCATCAGGCTATAGTAGAGATGTCTCTCAGGACTTCTAAGCACTCAACATGGACCCCCGTGTGGCCATCATGACAACAGAAGAAGGCACACTGAAATGGCTGCCTGAAAGCCAATAGCTCTTTTAACACTGAGTGCCCTGAAGAGAGAGCAGGAGCTGGTGGCGAATGCAGGGCTTCCAACAGAGAAGGCCTCAGGCACCCACAAGGAGCCCTGGGTAATCGCTAAACCTCCTTGTGTTGGACATTGACTCCCATTGGCCTCCTACTCCTGACATTCGTTTTTAATTGCTTGGTAGAAACTGTTTTGAAAGCTGTCTCAAAGTTGCAGGAAAGTTTCAGGCAATAATAAAATACTTTTCCTTAACAATTCTGAAAGTAAGTTCCTAACATTTGACAACATTTGAAAGAACTAAAGAATGATACCACTTCATCCTTGAATGTTTTAGGGTGTTCTCTATAAACCAGTGTGGTATTTTACACAAGTACATACCACCCTCAAAATGGACGAAAACTCGCTTCTCCTGAACCACCCCACCAACCTGCGGCCCAGAGGCTGCCCTTCCTATCCCAGCCTTGGGAGTCACCTTCACGAAATTCAAAGAACGCTCAAGTAGTTGTGTGGCTGGAGGTCACATGTTCACACTTGCAGGAGCAGGGAATGGAACCCCTTCCACCTGGGGTCCAGCCCTCCACATGGGATGAACCCTGGAAGCTGCAACTCAGTATGGAAATCCAGCTTCCGCCCCATCAGGAGGTGGTAGCTCAAAACTGCATTTGGGGCTGATGAATGAAATGCGTTATTAAAGATAATTCTTCCGAGAGCAGCGGTAATTATCTCAGCATTAACATTTCTAATTTAATTCAGCACTGATTAATTTTTTTTTCTTTTTTTTGCAGAGGAAGGAAATTGAAAGTGTGAAGCCTGGGAGGGAGGAGAAGGGACCTTTCACGGGTGCTTCTCACATGCAGGGCCTCATTGTGCACATGGCCTGCCCCTTGCTGGGGGAAGTTTGGAAAACAACCTCCATCCTATGTCCCTAACGGTAACTCAGCGTGCTTTCAGAAGGGCTTTGGAGGAGGTTAGTGTTGGCTCTGGATATCATGTGCCCTTTCCCTGGCGCTCCAGGCTGCCTCAGCCTCAACAGAGATTTGCTTCTTCCCTTGCTTCTTTGAAATTGTCACTGCTTGGCCACCTGCCCTTCTCCCTCACTAGTCAGGGCTTCCCCAAGGACAGGACAGATGACTTAAATTCCTTCCTGTCTTTTTCACTGAGCATAGTGCTTGGCACAGAGATGGAACAGAGCCCATGGTGGACAAAGCAGTGACTGAAGGCCTGAGCAGCTTGACAAGCGTCCGCATCCGTCACCAACATCCCTCTCTTCACTTGTTCGGATCCCGAACATTTGACTCATCTCTCGGGTAGGTGCAAAATGCTTTGGCAAAGCCCTCTCTTCGGGAGCCAGTGGGTGGGGTGTGTGAATGGAGGGAGGTGAAGAAAAAGAGAAGGCTGGCGGCCTGGGAATAATGAAATGCAGACTTCTGCGTCCTGGATTTCAGAGTGAAAGGTGTGGGGGGTTCAGATGCCATCTCCCGCGTGGAATTCTTAGCTTGCTTTCTCCAACAGTCAAGCTTAAAGGAAACTTTTCACAAAAGAGATGTTTTTCTTCTTGGCCTGGAAAATCGATTTCGATGTTAATCTTGCTCCTCGGAATGTCCTCCCCTAGCCTTTTCCACCTAGCAAAATGCTCTTCATTTCTGCAGCGCTGGGGCCCCCAGCAGCTCTTCACACGGTAACATCGTAGCCAATTTCTGCTGAGCATTAACTCTGGGACAGCGGCTGTGCCGAGTGAGTCACAGAAATTATCTCATTTGCTGTTCACAAATCCCCATCAAATCAGGACCCTCATTTGTCATAAATTTGCAGATGGGGAAGCTAAAACCTATAGAGGTGATGTAATCGCTCCAATCTAGCATTCGGTGGAGTGTCACAGATTTGGAGGCAGCTCACTTGACCTCCCGCTCTGGGACCATGAGGATACCGGCCCCTCCAAAGCCTCCCAGAGACCCTTTGAGACTCAGCAGATCCTGGCTTGCTCTTAATACACACGTCTGTAGGAGATGACAACCACAGCCTCGGCTCCCATGGCTGCAAGCTCAGCACTTGCAAAAAATCTTGGCACCAAGGCCAGATCAGTCTTCTAGAACAATGTCTGCTTCTATCAATCCCTGGGACTTTGAGCTCCCTAACCTTGAGGCTGCTGTGCTTTCAGCACTCTGCATTCCTTTCCCTGCCTTTTCCTGCCCGTCTTGCTTCTTATGCATCCTAGTGATTTTTCTTTTCCTCAGTGTGACTCCTCATGAATAAAGCAGCTTACTCTTATGTGTTCTCTTTGCTTAACACAGATAAGTGTGGATCACATGCGACTGCAGCCTGACATTAAAACAGTGTTGGGTGGACTTTAGTTTTATTAATGATCTTTATTTTTATCAATGCCTTGGAAGTCATTATTCCAATATATTATTTTCATGCATTTCATAACAACACTGACGTAGGGCCACAGAAAATTTGAATTCATGGTCTCAGGAAGGTATCACCCTCCCTTCCTACCTGACCTTCCTGATGCCTCATGCTTGTCAGTTTGGAAAGGTGTTGCAGGAGAGGTTTCCTTTCATCCAGTTGCATTTCCTGCTTCAGAGTCCTTTTATATATGGCCTCACAAAAGATGCATTTGAGGTACCCAAAGAGAGATGCACCAGCCCGTCAATCACATCTGATCACAACACTCCTGAGGACACCACACCTGTGAGACCTGGAAAGCTAAAGGGAACAAAAACTCATTCTGGGTTCTGCTTTGCTGCCTCCTCTGCTGATCAATGCTAAGCATTCTCCAGATTCGTACACGTTCTTACCGCTTTTGAAAATTCAGTGGATAAAATGGTAACTCTCTCAACAAAGATAACCTTATAACTTTCTCAGTCACACCCTGCCCCCTCAAATACATGGCACAAGCTGATCTTTGTTTCTGTAAATCCTCACACTGTGGGAGACGATGCAGAGGAACCACGGTGACAGTCACTGACCTCACTGACCGGCTGTGTGACTTTGGGTAGTGTCGGAACACCCATGCCTCTCTTTTCATCTGAAAAGTGTGATTAGTAACAATAAAATGATACCTATTTTGTCGGATTGCTGTACAGGTGAAAAGATTTAATGTACACAAAGTCTTCGAGTAACCACTAAGCCCCATTGCTGTTGTTACTGCTATCACGAGTTGGTGTTGTTAGTACAGCTCTTACTACTCAGTGGAGCTGGTAACAGAGCCATTTGTGTCCCTCACTGTGGCCCTGGGGGTGTCTCCCAACCATGTTCACAGGCATGTGTGTGCACACTGACTTCTTCCCATGTGCGTCTGTGTATGTTTGTGTGACGACACCAGCCACATTGGGTTAGGACCCACCCTAATGATACCACTTTAACTAAATTTATCCTGGAAAAGGCCACTTCCAAAGAAGGTCACATTCTGAGGTTCTGGGTTATCGGACTTCAGCATATGGATTTGGAGGGGACACACAGTGAAGACCGTGACATGTGGGGACTGCGACGGAGGGGTTTGCAGCCACAGTTGTGGAGTTGGTGTTTTCATGATTTACCCTCCTCCTCCACCCAGGAGCCCTCATTCCTCATGCATTTACAGAGGCTCATGGGTAACATTTCCTGAATTCTAACTTTTTTCTCTGCTGCTGCAAAGCTCTTATTCTCTTTGGTTTCTCCTTTCATCAACCTGGCTGCCAACCAACCTCTAAAAAAAAAGTCCCTGTGCTGCAAGCTGAGTTCCTGCCTCAGGTCGATGTGGGTTTATTGATATTCCAGCACAGTTTGCACCACGATTTATGCTCTGCAGTTTGTGAACCACAGACCCAAGGGGAAAAGAGATAGTGAAAGAGGGGGTTTTTCCATCACTTTATATGCAGTAAGTGAATCTCAATTTCCTGCCGTGTTATTTCAGGGTTCTTAAATATCCCTTTCTCTGCCTGGACTTTAGAAACTACACAAGCGCTCCATTCTGCAGGTTGAAATATGAGCCCTGCAAGATCTATAATCAGAGCAACCTCTTAATAGTGCAAAAGGTAGCACACCTTTCCCTGACTCCACAGGAGGGGAGGATGCTGAGCCTAGACCTGAAATGACAAGCATAACTGTAGTCTCCAAGATGCCTCATTATTCCTGTTTCTCAAGGGCAGGGCCTGTGCCATAGCTACTTTCTTGCTTTCGACAGTAGAGGTGCAAACTGAAAAACAGCTGCGGAACTGAACGTGGGTGTTTTGAATGCTGGTCACTGCTCAGAGCAGGATGTTCCAGCATGCACACCGTGGCAGGGCTTAGCATAGCAGAAAATCCACAAGATCAGAGACAGAAGAGACCTTAAAATCATTTTATGTGAGAGAAAGCAGAGGCCCAAGACATCTTTTTAAATGTGTACCAGTTTCAGAAGAAGACAATGTCAGGTTATTATTTGTAATGAATAAAATTCATTGCAAACTGCTTCTGGTTTCTCCTGGCAATCCTCATCACTGGTTTGCATAAGCAGGGGGAGCAACAGAGAAGAAACAGGAAAGAGAAGAGGAAGCGGGTGGTGGGCATTGCCACCCCGAGCTCTCTGGCACACTGGAAGCCATTCCATTTGCTGTGTGGCCGCTCACTGTTCTGATTTAGCAATGAGGAACTTATGAGGAGGAAACGTGTTTTGCTGAGGATCTCTCTGCAGGGGCCACAGGCCGTTTGTCTCCAAGCCTGGAGGTCTGCACAGAGATAATTATGAACAGTGCTGAGGACATCAGATGTGTGGCTCTGGTGCTCCGCTCTGTCTGCCTGTCACGCAGTCCTATGAGGCAGGTGTGAAGAGGTCCACAGGCAAGCTGGTTTCAGCTGCTCAGAGCACAGGGTGCAGAATCCAAGGCCTCGACTCAGTTGGCCTTGTCACCTCTAGCTGGCAGGCCCTGGAGGGCTCTGGAAGCACTGAGGCGGGACTGGAACGTGTCTCTCCAGCTTGGGTTGACCTCTGCATCTTTTCCCTACCTAGCAGAGTCATAGGTGACCTGAGGTTGGCTCTGTCCTGTGACTTCCTTGGCATTAGGAACCCTGCTTTATTTATCTCCTGTTTCATCTGGCAGCTTACTGAATGGGGACAGAAAGCGTACAAGCTGAAGGACATGTCCCACATTATCATTTTGGAGTCCACTATTCTTAGGATGTTCTTGTGTTTGTAATCAAAATGTAAAATTGGTGTTCCTCAGCCCGACCTTCAGCACCGCTCAGCCGGTTTGGCGAGGGCAACCCCTGCTCTCTGCTTTCCTCCACTCTGGATCGTTCATTATGGACGTGTTGTGTGCCCCACTGGTAATCAACCCTGAGTTTCCACTGGCCATCAGTGTTCCATGTTCCACCTAAATTCACCAGATCTAGTCATGCCACACCCTGCATCAAAGTCTTCAGTGGTTTTTCCACAAGCTCTTGCCACTGTGGCTTGTGGGGGAAGGAAGGTCATGGAGGACCATTTGCCCGGCTCAGGAACAAGGGTGAGAAGAAACGAGTCTGTAAGCAGTGCTGGGTCAATGACCTTGAAATACCCCAGGTGCTCTATTTTCTGGGGTTCGGTCTGTGTTACGGGCCTGGCACTGCTACCCTCGAGCCTCCTGCCCTGGGCTGTGGTGCTGTTGCCCTTCTGCCAGCCATGATTCTGTTCCTCCGTCAGCATCATGATGGGTGATGACCCAACAGGATACCTGAGGTGCTCCTGCCTTCCAGGCAGGTCCCGTAGTGGAGACCGTGAGGTCCGCGGTCCTTGCCTTTGCTATAATTTATTTGGAACACACTTGCTGCATTCTGTGGATCTCTGGGTTATGATCATATGGTCATTGATTTTGAAGTCAGACAATACGAATTCAAACCCTGACTATGTCACTTACTGTGCGACCATGGGCAGTCACTTGAATCCCTCTTTTCTCATCTCATGGCATGCACCCTGTTGTGATGAGAATTAAATGAAGCAATGCTTAGAAAGTGCCAGTCCTGAGGCCGGCTTCAGGAGGTGCTGCCTCAGACCATCTGCATCATGTGCAGTGTTGGAGACGGTAGAATATGAGGCAGACAAGGTTCACACCATCAGGGGACACCAGCAACTGGCTGCGCGAAGCAGTTCCTACCGAAATTAGCCCTGCAAAAGAGAAAAACAGGCACAATGCCTTGAGAAAGCAGGAGGGCAGGGGAAGGACATCCTGGAAAGGCGGGTCAGTCAGTTTCACCTTACTATGACGCAGTACTTGAAGCCATTAACTTATTAAGATAACTGGTTTATTTTGGCTGGAGATTCCAGTCTGAGATCAGGCAGCCCCATGGCTCTGGACCTCGGGTGAGGGTGCCATATTGTGGTGGGTGCATGTGGCAGAGCAGACTGTGGCTTCACGATCCAAGAAGCAGAGAGAGGACAAGAATGAGGCTCCACAGTCCCCAGTAGCCTAGGTATTTCCCATACTGCTCTGCCTCTCAAAGGTCCACAGCACTACTAGATAGTGCCACCCTGGGGACAAAGTCCTTAACACGGGGACATTTAGGGAACACTGATCCACACCATAGCAAAAAAGTGACACATAATCTCCCACTTGACAGGCGAGAAGAGTAGGCCATTGAAATTGCCAGGGAGGGAGCGACCCGACCAAGTTCTGGGACTGTCTGCCAGCACACAGCCCCTAAGCAGGAAGGAGCTTGGCTTGCTCTGGGCGCCCTCAGAGGGTTGATGCCGGGAGCTGGGCGGTAGGAGTGGAGATGGAAAAGGATGCAGGCCAGAGCGTGCTGGGTGTTCAGCTGCAGCCAGGGTTTCCATGATAATACTCTGCTCATCAGGGTGAAAGCAGCAGAGCAACCTTCTGTGATCCGCATGGCTTTGCTCATATGTGTGCTGGCTGAACCGAAGTCTTCCAGGTCCTCAGAATCGAGTAACCGGTGTGCATCTTCACCGAGGTGTGGAACGAAACTATAAGCATGGGCAGTAAGTGGGGGTGCGCTTGATGGCTGTAAGAATATTCTTCAATTTTAGAAATCGGAACCTTCCCTCGGAGGTGGCTGGCAGTGCGGTTCCCCTTCTGGAGGACGGCACACGCCCGTGGTCGCTTGCCTTGGCAGGATATGAATCAACTCCAGTGCAGGCACCGGGAAAGCCTGGTTTGCTGTTTAGCTTGCCAGGCCCTGTGCTGGGCTAAGGATGCAGAGACAGAGGAGACACACAGTTACCTGTGCGCCAGGCGCTCGCTCCTCTGCCCCGGGAGGCTGACTTACGCAGACTGCTACTTTGCGGCATGGCAGGTGTAACTGTGGAAGGAAGCAGCAGAGCGACACTGTCTTATCACAGAAAAGGGAGAATCCTATGCTCTGGGGAGTAGGAAAGATTGGCAGGAGCTGATGAGGGATGGCCACCTCCCCTGGATGTCTCTCACCTCCATTTCTCTGGCCCAAATGGACTTGACCTCTATCCCATTTCCGCAGTCTCAGGTGAGAAAGTGCCAATGAGACACCGACCCATGTTATTAAGGAAGATGTGCTCTGAGAGTATCACATTCTCACCCTTAGATGGAATATTTTGTTCTGAATAGGGGCTACAAGAGGAAGAGCTTAGATGAAAGGCTAAAAATTTTTATTACTGAGTATGTTTGCTCTATAACCATTTGTTAGTCATGAAAAGAGAGAGCTATGAGAAATTGTAAGACATGAATACTACCTACAAATATTGCTTTTCCCTTCACATAGCATAATTTATCACATATACATTTAGTAATTACACATATCATTTGTGTATGCATTAATGCAATCAACATTTATTTAGCACTTGTTATAAATTAGGCATTGAACTAGATTGCGGGAATTCCAATCTGAATCAGACCTGATCCCCACCAACAAACGCTTCACAGTTCCCAGGAGGATCAGATAAATAAACATAGCAGGTTGAAGAGTGAGCTGGTGTGTCCTGTGTGACCCTAAAGGGAAACACTAAGACCCAAGGGTGCAAGATGTCAGCAGATGGATTTTGGCTCAATATTAACAAACTTCCACTTAATCCCAGTTAGAGTGCTTATCACAGAAAGGGCAAAAATGATGAATGCCAGCAAGGATCTGGAGAAAGGATAGCTCTCATACACTGTTAATGGAATGTAAATTAGTATAGCCATTATGGAAAAAGTATGGAAGCCCCAGGAAAAAGCTGAAATACGACTATTGTATGATCCAGCAATCCTACTACTGGGTGTATATCCAAAGAAAGTGAAATCAATTTATTACAGCACTAATCCCAAGACATGAGCTACAGAAGTAAACTAGGTGTCCATTGCTGGATGACTAGATAAAGAACACACAGTGTGTATATATACAATGGAATATTATTCAGCCATAAAAATGAATTCTGTTATTTGTGGGCAACATGAATGAAACTGGAGGACATTCTGTTTAATGAAATATTTCAGCTGCAGAAAGACAAATACCACATGATCTTATTCATACGTGAAATATATTTTAGAGGCCGGAAAGGAGGTGGGGGAGGAAGGAAGATAAAGGATGGTTGATGGTTACAGGAGACTCTTTGGACCGGTGGAATAACTTCTGGTATTCTAAACCACAGTGGAATAACTATGGTTGAAAGCTATTAATTATTTTTCAAAATAGCTATCACAGAACATTTCAAATGTTCCCAACACATACAAATGATACATGTTTGAGTTACCCTCATCTGATCCCATTGTGTGCATGAATAGAAATGTTCCATGGTACCCCACAGCTATGTATACTTATTAAACAGAAAATTCCAGAAGCTGAACTGAACAGAGGAAGGCAGAGCTTCCTGATGCATGCGGGCTCCTTCCCCTGAAATGGTAAGCACCCCAAATGTGTTGACCTTCATGGTGCAGCTGGATCTTGGGGAGGACACTGCAGGGTGAGCTAAGTGGTATGTGGAAGGGAGACCAGTGGCTACTGGCCTTGGTAAGGAATTGGGCTCCGTCACTCTCAAGCTCACAAGGTTCTTGTTTTGGTTATGGTCCTTGTATGAATCTGAAATATCTCCCCAAACCTCACGTGTTGAAGACCTGGTCCCCAGTATAGCAAAGTCCAGAGGTGGGGCTTTGGGAAGGGATTAGATCTTGAGGGACATAACCTCATGGCTTAATCCATCTAATAGATTAATAATTTATTTTCACTTTTATTATTATTTTTTATTTTTTTTTCCACATTTATTAGAAGTATATTGCGATACAGGATACAGATGAGGGGGAAACATTGTCAAAACTGTAGCAAACAATGTGTATAAACTTTGATAACCAGGGGTAATGCTAACACATAGATAAGCTACTATGGGTTTCATCTATTGCAGTTTACCCCAGAAGAACTCATGTGTTAAATGGGTATCTAGTGTAGGAATAACATCTGCTTCTGGAATGGTTCCCCCATCTTCCCCATCACCAGACTCCTATGAGTTCTTCGTATACCCTCCCCGCTCCCCTTCCCCTTCCCTCCACCTCCAAATTACCTAGGGAGCTTTCCCCCTGTTGCACTGAAAGTCATTCAATTTGAGGCTTTGTTAGGTCAGCCGTCTTTTATT
>PVKS010037377.1:0-18674 GCA_004027875.1 Aplodontia rufa | reverse complement strand
TACAGTTGAGGGGGAAACATTATCAAAACATTAGCAATCAATGGATATAAACTTTGTTATCGAGGGGAAAAGCCAGATCATGGATAACCACCTTGGGTTTTACCTACTGCAGTTTCCCCCAGAAGAACTCATGTGTTAAATGGGTAGTTCGTGGAGGAATGACATGGGCTTCTGGGATGGTTCCCCCATCTTCCCAATCTCCAGACTCCTATGAGTTCTTCATATACCCTCCCCCCTCCCCATTCCCCTCCCCACACCTCCAAGTATCCTATAGAGCTATCCCCTAATGCTCTGAAAGTCATTCAATTTGCAGTTTTTCTAGGTTAGCCGTCAGCCCTACTGCTTCCCCATATATGCTAGCATCAACAGATGAGAGAAACCATTCGGCCCTTGAGTCTCTGAGATTGGGAGAAGAAGAAAACATTTTCAAGTTGTATGCAGTTTACCTTATTTCTCTTTTCAGGAATGCCACAGAAGGCTAGGGGTATGATTTGGTAGTAGAGCAGTAGAGCACTTGCCTAGCAAGAAAAGTGACTGAACTTTCTTATGTCTAAAAATGCCAAATTGTTTTGGGATAAAGATATGTATTTAATATTGATTTAACAAATAGTTCCCCAACACTCCTGGACTATGGAAACATCTTTCCTAATATTTATTACTAAGCATATTTTAGAAAGTGCTACTTTAACAATTACTTTTCTGTGGGGCAGAAACTGAAGTCCCTCTTAGAACTTCCTGGATCACAACCAGTAGGAAGCAAAAAAATCGTACTAGGAGAAAGAAATGAAAAGATTATGAGACTTGTAAAATGAGAACAAGAGAAGAGGGAGCAGGGAGGAGCTGCAGCACATCCACGTGAGCTAAACAATGACAGATGACAGGCAGAAACAGAATATAACACAGTAAGAAGCCAGGAGAGCCAAAGAGTGCAAATACTTTGGACAGTACCTATTTTTCTGGGTACTGCAAGTTCCTTCCCCCTACATCTTCTTTTTAAACCTTTTGATATTTGTTATTAATATTGTGGAGTAATACTACTAATAACAGTTAATTTATACTGAGTGCTTGCTGTGTACCAGGCCCCATTTCAAGGCATTTGCATCACCTCATTCAATTTTCATTGACTCTTGGAGATAGATGCTGTTATTACTTGCATTTTACAGGTGGGGAAACTGAGTCACAGAGGCTCTCAGTTATACCTGCTTATGTAATTAAGGATTGAGCTTCAATGATTAAAACTCAGAAGAGACTCTAAAAATCAATTATCTAAGATCTCTTTTTAAATTTGTAATCTGCCTTGTGAAAATTATACACACAGTAGCTTCCCAGTAGAAGGAATAGGTAAATAAGAATAAGTAAAGAAAAGCCTCTTGTTGAGACTGCTAGCCCAATAGTTCTTCTGTGCACCCTTTCAGAAAATTTTATTCATTAGTAATTGGCTTTTAAAATAAAAAATAAAATAAATGGAGCAAAAGCATTAATCAAAGAGTGTTCTGCTGAAATTCCATCTCTCCAACTTATAATTAATATTATTTTATCTCTTTGAGGTTTTCAAACTTTTATTGGTCTCTACTTCTTCATAAGTATTTCCTGAGTGACTACTGTGCAGTAGAAATTGACCTGGACATGAGGAGCATAATGTGAATCCAAACAGAAAAACTGCTAATTAGTCACAATAAAATACCTAATATTTACCAAATTTTTACTTTGTGCTAGTTACTGTGAAAGCACTTTTCTTACTTTATGGCAGTAATTCTCCAAAACCACTTTAACAAGGAAATTGTCACACTTATTGTCCCCATTTTGCAGATGAGAAGATGGGGATGGGTGCTTAGAGAGAAGAAGCAACTTTCCCAAAGACTCCTACTTTGATTATCATAGATTGAGAAGTCTCAGTTCATTTAAAAAAATCACTAAACAATACCAATCTCCTTGTCTGTCAAGAGATGAACAATAGGGAGGAAAATATCTTGACATTAGCAATATGGGGAAATTCAAATGGGAAAAGACAGAATTTATAGAAAAAGATTTGGGAGAAAAATACATGGGAGGTTTAGGTATAATTTTTTAGGTTCTCTGCTTTAAGGTGGCAGGTTGAGTTCACATTGAATTTTTTCCTCTCATTCCAAACATTGACTACATGAAATATAAACAAGTTCCTCTGTTTTGAATTGTATGTGAAAGTTCATAATTTGAAAACTCAATCCCAAAATCCATATGTTGGTGGCAATTGAAGGGGAGAGGCTTTGGGAAGCAATTAGAGTTAGATGAGGTTATAAGGGTGGGAACACCCATGATAGGATTAGTGGCTTTAGAAACAGAGGAAGAGAAACAAGCTGGCAAGCTTATCCTGTCTTCCCTGTGATGCATCCTACCATGATGTGATGCAGCAAGAAAGTGGTCACCATACGCCACACAGGTGCTGATATCGTGCTTCCAGAACCATAACCAAAGTAAATTTCTATAGTACACAGTCTCAGGTATTTTTGTTATAGCAGTAGAAGATGGACTAAGAAGAAAGTGTTATTAAATATATCACCACGTGGGATCTCATTATCAACCAGAAATAGAAAACAAAAAATAACAATAGCAATGGCTTATTGTGAAAACAGTGAGTCCTAAACCTTTTTGTAACTTGTACTGGAGAAAGTTCTTGAAATGCAGTCTTCAAAGCTTTTATGAGATTTGGAGTCAAACAGACCACATGTATAATGTGGGCTGGATCCTGGTTCCCAGAATGAATCTAGACAGGGATGCCTGTCCTTGAGAAGGAAGAGAATAACTTTATCATCTCTTGAGACAAAGGAGACAAATCTAGAACTTTGTTTTCAAATAATTGTTAATCAAAAGTTAACCTGAGTTGAAGAGCATTTTTGGACATATAAGGGCTCCCAAAATTTAATGCTATAGACCCTCTCTGAAAGAATTACCAAGGGGTGTGCTTCATCAAGCAGGAAAAAGAAATTCTTGGAACTCAGGAATGGAAGACAAGAAGCCATAGTGAAAATAACTAAACAATCTGCAAAAAATACCGGTAAATCTAAACATGCTTAGAGAGGATGATAAAGAATAATTGATAGAAACCGATGTAGGTTTGAAGGGATTTGTGGGATGCATATTGGGTCATAGAATTCCAAGACTAAGGAAAAATTAGCATCAGATAAGTTCTGACCTAAGCAAGGATTCCTCTACTAGAACTTAACAAGAGAATTCTTGCTTCCTCAAGGATTGGGGTTGCCCGAGAAATTGGACAAGACCAATTTCTTTTTACCTTGTCTACATTTTTTAAAAACTTATCTCTATATATTTGATCTCTGGATAGATATTAGTGATCTTTCAGTTTGGGAATTTACAACAACTTTAAACAATATCTATATATCTATCTGGCACCAAAAATTATATAAGGTAACACATAACTGTCATCGTTCAAATTCCTTAGTTGAAATTAAACTAGGCAAGCCACTTGCTATTAAACAAGAAGAACACAAAATACAACCAAATCTTTATTATTTATAAGTTTAGCATTTTAAAAGTCATAACAGAATTGGGCTATAAAATAAAAAGGAAAGCCACTTTTCCCTTAAAATGAATTAGTCTATTTTAGGTTTCATGACAGCGTTTATACCGGATCCATCCTAAGAAAAGATGACCTCAGCATAAGGTGATGCCCCATTTTCCTAAGAAGAATATCCAAAAAATGTTTTATGGACAACTTGAATATAAAAGCTTTTTGGTGTATAGATGAATCAGAAAAATGTCTCCTTATGAAAACTAATTTGTTCACACATAGTTAGGATAACATCTACAGAGTGTTGATTTCAAACCGTTGATTTTTCACTCTCATGGTTTGTGATACATTTTATTCAAACTCTTTCCAGGACCTTGACATCAGTGTCCCTCTTCTTCTCCTCAGCTACTTTGTGAGTCATAGCCATAGTCATCTGGGTCGAGCTCCTAAGGTCTTTACTTCCATTGAAATGATCTGAGATCCAGCACATTTTGAATCCACATGGGATGCCAGTGCCGGAAATTCCATCCTAAATTCCTATCCCCAATTCCTAACATCAAATAGCTTTTCTGTCTTCCGTCATCTTATAAGCCATGGTCTCTGCTCTCAGTGTCTTGCTTTGATCTTAAAAGGCTTGTTTATAAAGACACCCTTGAAGGGTAACGCTCTATACAACCAATCATGACATCTTTGTTAGGTTTCTTTGCATCCTTTCTTCATTTACTTCATTGGATCACTTCTATAAGTGTCCAAAATGATCATTCTTTATGGTTATTTATGGCAAGTTATGTCTCTCTCAAACAGAAATCTAATTTTTAAGTGAAATTGTGAGAGCACCTTGTATTACAAGAGGTCTCATGGAGACTTTACCTTAATGCAACTTGCTCCTTCCTGAGAGTAATTTTGGTAAAACCTCAATTTGCATTAGGACAAACTTATTATTTTATGAATTAATTTGATGTTATTCTTTAAATTCCTCTATTCAGTATTAACTGAATAAGTATAAAAAGGGTAAAATGAGAAGTGAGAAAAACAGAGATTCTTTTTGTAATAATTAAGATATGTATAAAGCTCAACTTGACTCCTCCTCTACTTCTTAAGTGTTTAGAGAGATGGAATGGATACAGATGTCAGAATTTCAATCTTGCATATTTCTGTGGAAATGACTAAAAGGGATGTAAAAAGAAAAACCTATACCTGGTTTGTAAACTAGGATTATACTTAGGTTAAGCTGGCTCACATTCCTTTTAGTTTCAGTGCAGATGGTCAGGGATGTTCAGAGAGTATGATCATGCTCTGTCACTCAATTTGCCAAGCCCTGTGGAGCTGCATTTTAATCCCATCAATGCCACTCGATAGTAGGTGCCCACCACAGTGCAGATCCTTGGCTACGATGGGCACAGATGGCTATGTTGAGAGGACAGAGCTGTGGACTTCCAATAAGGTCAGCTGTAGCTGGTGAACCGTGAAGACCCCTAGGTCTAACTCATGGCTACCTTAGCACAGGGAAAAGGAGGTAAGCTGAATGCTGTGACCATCTTTGGACTCCAACACTTGACCTGGATCTCTCAGCAGGTGAAATCAAATCAGAGTACATCTCAGCTTTTCATTTATCCCTTCTCTAGGTTTGAGCTATATGAACAGCAGGCTCTTAGGGAGCCATCTCAATGTTTGGACTAGCAAATGTAAACATACACCTGCCTTTGTGGGGGGCAGGGAAGAGACAACCCCAGATTCTAGGAAGGCTGGGTCATTACTGCAGAGAATTAGAGCTGCTTTACCAAAACAGATTTACAGCTAGGATTGGGAAGAAGGGCAAATATTTTAAACTCCCAATCAAATTCATGAAAGTAGAGCTGAGAATTTCTGAAAGGAAATGCTTTGGTATCACTGAAGATTGAAGCATCAGACCATTACTCAATTCAAAATTGCCACAACAGAAGAAGGGTAGACTAGGTAGAAAATTGAAGTAGCGAAGGAAAAGGTAAATTTGAGAAATTCTTCCAGAACTCAGAGGAAAGGATGAAGATACAAAAATCATGCAAGAAAAGAGAAATGGAAGATCAACCAGAGATAGCTAGCATTGTTATAATTCTTCCCATATTTGAAAATGTAATTCAATTCCAATCAAGAGTCCCAAGGGATATATTTTTGAAACTGGATAAAATTATTCCAGGGTTCTTCTGAAAGAATAAATGGGCAAAGGAAGTTTAAAAAGTGGTTGTTAGAAACAGCTGTAACAAAACAAGGCTGGCAGGTACATATTATGTAGCCAAAATAGTTAAAATTGAGAGTTTAGCATAAGAAAGTTAGATTTGATGAAACAAGATGAACTTAGAAACTGGCCCATGTGTTGAGTACATGCCCAAGGTGGCATTTCAAATTAACGGGAAAAAAGATAGATTGTGTAACAATTTGAAGGTATTTTATAACAAACACCTAAATAAATCCAGATGGGTTAAAATGATCATGTGTAAAAACAAACTTGAGATAATTAGGAAACTTTCTAATCTCAGGATGGAGAGGGCCTATCTAGCCAAAAATGAGGGAAATTTTTTAAAATGTGAAAATTTAAACCTTCTGTACATAAAAAATTGGAAATATGATTACCGTGTTCATGTGAGCTTAAACACCATAGAGTAATAATTTGTTGTACATATAGTAGATGTGAGGCTAATAATACTCATAAAATATTGCAGAATAGACAAGAGGCAGAGAAGAACAAGCAAGGAAAGGACAGGAAATTATAATATGAGGTGTGAAATGTGCAGATATGTGGAGAAAAACATGTACCAGAAAAACTATCCCTGCTCAGCAGAGGGAGAATTATCAACAGCCCCTCTGTTTCCAGGGAGTTTGTGTGTGAAGGTGTTAAGAAGAAGATATGTGCCAACTCTAGGAGCTTAGGAAAGCAGAGTTCTTGTTTTCTTTTTTGGAAAAAAGTTACCTAAGGAGACTATAGCAGTGGCTCAGGGGTTGAAGTGTTGCCTGGCATGTGCAAGGACCCGGGTTCAACCAGCACTACATACACAACTAAGTGTTGGAGAAACAAAGGCCAGATGGAAAAATAAAATTGATTCTCTCTTTCTCTCTCACTCTCTCCCTCTCTCTTAAAAAAAGTTACTTAAAAAATACTTTTCTAGGTAATCAAGGGACAAAAAGCATTTAAAAACCTCAAGAGTAAGGATCTGAAAGAATTGGCAGTAAAAAATCATTTAAATGTGATTGGTAATATCAATTTAACACAACCATACCAGTTTCAAAATCTCTAGAGCTGAGTTTCCCAGCCTCAACACCGTTGGCATTTTGGGCTGGATAACTCTTGGTTCTAGACTCTGTCCTGTGCATTATGTATCACTGGGCAGCACCCTTGGCCTTTACTCATTCCATACCAGTAAGAGCCTCCCCACTCCAACAGGGATGATCAAAATTGTCTCCAGAGTAAGTGTCCCCTTATGGCAGAAATGACCTTTCTTCTTCATGTTGAGAACCACTTCTCCAAAACTAAGTTCCAAAAGGGAAACCGTGGGTGTGTGGGTGGGGAAGGGTTAGAAAACTAAGTCTAAGCTCCCACCTGCACCCCACTTGAAACTGGGAGGTAGCTAAGTGGAGAGAGAGTAGCAGTGTGTTGAAACTTAGTATATGAGGCACAATTTAATACATATTGTTTAATAGTTGACATTTTATAAGGAGAAATATGTTCAAATATGTTTACATTTTTGTGGCAAACACAAGAAGAAAAAGATGAATTGAAGCTTCAAAACATGAGAAGAAAGAAGAGCAATAAAAATACCATCCAGAAAATAAAAGACAGAGAAAAAAGAACTTGTCTAGAAGGTATAAGAACAAATGTATCAGTTTTGATAATAAATAAAAATGCCGTGAAATGCTTTGCTCAAAGAAAAACACTTTTAGTTTATTTAATTAGAAGTTTTATTTTAAATTTAAAAGGGCTGGAGAAGTGGTTCAGTGGTAGAACACTTGCCTGGCATGTGCGAAGACCTGGCCTGGTTCGATCCCCAGCACCACATACACAAATAAGTAGAGGAAAAATAAAAAAATAGATGAAAAAATAAAATTAATGTATCTTTGTCTCTCTTTAAAAAAAACAGACAAACAGTTCATCTAGTTTAGACCAAAAGTCAAAATTCAAGTATATGCTAATATAAAAAGTACCTAAAAATTTGACACGGGAAGACAAAAAGAAAAAGAAATTAACAAAGATCTATCAGGGTCCTACAATAATAAGAGAGCAAGGGTGGCAATATTAATATTGGACAAAATAAACCTGAAGGAAAAAGGCATTGGGTGATACGATTTTATATTGGTAAGAAATGATGTTCACAATGAGGACTCTGCACCAAATAATACAGCACTGAAAAGCATAACTCATCTTTGCCATTGCCCTGGAATGGCAGGCTCCAGGGAGGTACGTGTCTTATGGAGAAAGACATACAGAAAATAACCCAGCCTACCTTCATTTTGAAGCACAGAACCTGGTCCTCCCTGAAGCCAGTGCTGTTGGAGATGATGGCAGTGTCCAACCTGGGTCCACTCATGCCAAGTCTATCCCCAATTCCCCAGGGGATCTCTGACATGGCACAGCAGTTCAACCCCAGTACTCAACACTCACCAACATCATCACTATTATAGGGTTCCACCCTCTTTTTGAGGCCCAATGGAATCACTCAACTACCTTCCCAATCCCCAGTCTTCTCATCTCCATTTGCACAGTAAATCCAAGTTCACCGTCATGGATTACAAGACTCAACATAACCTGGGCTCTGCATCTCTGCCTGACAATCTCCTGTCCTTCTGTGCTTCCCTCCTCTTTGGGCCTCTTTGCTGTTTCTCTTATGTGAACATTTTCTTTTTTACTTTGAACTTGGCTGTTCCCACTGAATATAGCGTTTGTCATTTGTGAAACTCTGCTCAAATGTCAACTCTATTAATTAACATAGCATATGCAACTGTGATTGAATTCATATGCCATAGAAATATTAATCCTTCAAAAGACTCATAACAATACACATATACATATAAAGGGGCCTCTTTGACACTCGCTTACACTGAGCTGATGCTGCAGGAATGCTACTCTTTGGTCTGCAATGAAATGTGGTATTTTACAAATGTAAGCTCCCACCTGCACCCCACTGGATCAAAGAACTGAGTGAAAACCTACATGGACTTGTTAGGAGCTTTCACAAAGGGCCCTTGTGTTTACCTTTGGAAGCAGAAATGAATTCACTCACACTTGTAGGATTGAAGTCATGTCTCCACAAAAACCCTTCCCACATTTTTCCCTCCTGAATAAAAAATTATGATAATAAATTTAAAAATATGCAACACCTAAAATCTACTCTCAGCAATTTTGAAGGATACAATTCATTGTCACTAACCACAGTTACCTTGTTGTGTAATAGATTTCTAGAAGTGATTCCTCCTGTCTAGCTGAAATGTGTAACCTTTAACCATCGTCTCACCAACCTCTTTCCACCAGAGCCCCAGCCCCTGGCAACTACCAAGTCCCACAATGCACACTAATTTCAAAACATCATACTGTAAATGATAAATATGCATGAGTTTATTTATCAGTTAAAAATTAGTAACGTAAGATTGGCCAGAAATATAATACTCATTTTTTTAAGATGATGATTTAAGCTAAGGTACTTTCTTTCCCTGTCAAAATTCTACTGTAAAAATAATCAAGGGAATGTACATTTAAGACAAAATATGCAATAGAGTCAGAAAGCCCAGAAGGCAATATCCAAGGCCAGGTTGGAAGAATTTCTGGAAGACAATGAGCACAGATGAGCTCAATGTGAGGTAACATGGGGGGAGCAAATGGTTTGTCTGCATCAACAGGAGGGGTGTCCACTAAAGGTCATATGTAGGCTCTATATATCTGTTCTCTATCTTAAAAATCTGGTAATATTTGTTTTACAGTTTTATATAAGAAGTACCTGTGATTTATATTTCATAATTTATATAACTGATTAACTCACTTTTGCCCTGGGATGTTGAGTTTTTGAGTTGCTGTGGTATACACAGACATTATCCTTGTCCTGTTTATAGGCCAGTGGCCCTTACCGCTGTCACACTGAATCTCTGGTCCAAGGCAGTGTGCTTCAGACTGTCAGTCATATCTCTGCCTACTAGCTTCAGGGGCCAGAATAGTGAATTGCACAGACACCATAATCTGAGGGTCTGGCACAGCTGGTAGCTCACCCTGGGACAAGCTCTTGCTTGCTATCATTTCACCTTGCTTGAGATGGGCCGGGATGTGGCCACACTGGTTATCAACATGGATGCATTTATTTTTATTTCTGAAAATAAGGCATGTACCATAAAAACCATAGATGTAGTTATAGAGGGAGCAGCTTGAAATCAGAGACCCAGCTGAGCATAAAGAGTAACTGCTAGCATTGCACAGTGGTAGAATGTTCTGGGCTCTGGAGTCAGATAGCCCTGGTTGACATCCAGGTCCTGCCTACTCTCCTTCTGTGTGAAATGTTGGTAATAATAGTCATGCAAGTTATAACCATCTAATCCTCACGTATGAATGTTAAACTGCGTCAGATTGAATTCAGGAGCCATAGTCTATTTTCCCTGAACTTCGTAAGCCAAATTTCATTTCCTCCTAGCATTTAGTGTTTCCAGTGAAAAGTCTATATCTGAAGAGTCAAGTTTGTACTCCATCCTTTAAAATGTTATTTTTTCCTTGCCTAAAAGTTTATATGACTTTTTCTGTATCCCAGAAATTCAGAGATGTCCCAATATGATTTATTTTCTATAATTTGTCAAGATTTTGTCTCTTAGGAGGCCTCTAAGCCATTCACATTCATTGTGTCCACTGATCATGTGCATCTTACATTCCTCATTTCAATTTAATTTAATTTTAATTTTGGTACCAGGGATTGAACCCAGTGTGCTTAACCACTAAGACACATCCCCAGTCTGTCAAGATTATAGAAAATAAATCATACTGGGACATTTCTGAATTTCTGGGATACAGAAAAATTCATATAAACTTTTAGGCAAGGAAAAAATAACATTTTAAAGGATGGAGTACAAACTTGACTCTTCAGATATAGACTTTTCATTGGAAACACTAAATGCTAGGAGGAAATGAAATTTGGCTTACAAAGTTCAGGGAAAATAGATTACTGCTCCTGAATTCAATCTGACATAAATTAACATTCATATGTGATGACCGGAGACACAGGGAAGCTGGTTATTCCAGCATAAGTCAAGAGAGGGAAAAAAGAAACAATGAAAAAGTGTAAAATACACAGGAGTTAAAATGAAAGATGTGCCAGGAGCAGAGGTGCACACCTATAAATCCCAGCAGCTCATGAGGCTGAGTCAGGAGGACCGCAAGTTCAAAGTCAGCCTCAGCAACTTAGCAAAGGCTGGGGATGCAGCTTAGCGGTTAAGCACACTGGGTTCAATCCCTGGTACCAAAATTAAATTTAAATTCAATTAAAAAATAAAATGAGGGATGGACACAATGAATGTGAATGGTGTAGAGGCCTCCTAACAGACAAACATCAAGCCGAATAAACCAAAGCAAATCCCTGTTATGGACCATCAAGCAAAGACTACACTTGTAAGAGAAAGCATGTGCACGAGGGATGGTCAAAGATCTACTAAAGAAATGAAGCACAACTGCTGCCTCAAGAACAGGGCTGATGAGGTCCACATCAGGAGAGACTGAAGCTGAGTGCAAAGAACGAAAAGGCAGAAAGGGGAATATTTCACACTCCAAAGAGGACCATCTTTGGAGGGGATGCAGCTACTATGTAACTTCAAGCATTCAGCACAGCTTTGGAAGACACAAAGCAATAACTTTTAAAAATAAAAGGAGAGACAATGATATCTCAGTTTTGGGATATATTCTGTCATTTGGTAAAAACCATAGAGTATAATTACAAAAATCTAAATGATACAGACTACTACATACCTAGGCTATGTGTTATAGCCATCATCGTACTTGAAGTCTATCAATGACCAAAACACCATTAAGCCAAAAATAACTGTATGCTATGAAGTTATAGCAATCTCATAATAACCTCATAAAAATAAAAAGATGATGGAACTAAAAAAATTAAAAAGGAGAAATCGACTGGGCAGGAAGGGTGGTGGAGGCTTGACATACTTCTTCCAGAAGTGGCAGACCAGGAAGAGCAACAATGCAGAAGGACAGAGAGAATTTTTGCAGCACGATGAACACGTTGGATTTAATAATTCTGCAGGACACTTTACCATCATCAAGCAGATGTCATATATGTTCTTCAAAGACTCATTTAAAAAATAATTACAGACTACTTAGAAAGGAAGAAAAATGGAACCACTTATTTCAAAGCCTATGAGATGAATTCAAACCTTGATTTGAAGGAGATATTCTTAACCAAATATTATTTATTAATGAAACATATGTGGCTTTTATTACAAATGAAATAAATCAGCACAGCATTAACCCAAGAAACAAACACAATAATTTGTCACTATATCTTCAGCTCTGTTTAATTTTAATGTTTAAGACGGGGCCTTGCTAAGCTGCTGAGACAGGCTTCCAACTTGGAATCCTCCTGACTCAGCCTCCTAAATCACTGGGATTACAGGCATGCACCACCACACCCAGCAAGAGAGAGGTATTATGAAGGTGAAAAGGGAAATGAATTCTTCCCATTCCACTCCAAAGAGTAGGATTGATTAAAACACACATACACACACACACACACACACCACAACATAACAAAACAAAACAAAAAACCCAAACTCTCGAGTACTGGTTGTGTGAAAGGACTTTTTAAAAATAAGAAAATACTACATACAAGTTTATAGCAATAAATTTGATAATTGAGAAGAATAAATACTCTTCAAGAAATATGAAAATTATAGAAATTGATTCAGGAAGTCACAGAAATCTGGGTGGAAAGTATGCTTAAAAGAAATGGAAACGTCAGAAGTAAAATACCAAAGAATCTGACCAGCTCAGTTTTAAAATGAATTACAGTGATCTTCAAGGTGCATGTGATTTCTTTGTGATTTAAACTGTTAAGAAGCATAAGAAAACAGAAAGTTTCCAATTCATTTTACAGGCTGAACAATTCTTGAGAAAAAGACACCCAGGAAAGATACTTGAGACAGATCTCTCTGGGGGATACCTACTTTTAAACTTCTAAATAAAATATTAACAAATTGAATCCAGAGTACAATAAATGATAATCCCTGAGAATGTAAAATTTAATCTAGTAATTTGGGGATGCTTTTCGTATAAGAATATAATATACCTTTATTCAATTAGCTGGCTAAAAAAAAAACCCAATAAGATCATACAGATACATTTTTCAACTTATATCTGATAAGATGATAAAGTCCTCATTTCTGATAGTCTGAATAAATTAGAAAACATAAAAAATCTTTCAAAACACAATAAAGGGTATTTGTTAGAAACCAAATGATATAAAAACAAAACAGAGGCATTCTTAATAAAATCATAAATGACTCAAAGATGCCTGCACTGATAGCTGTTATCCATTTCTCTGGAGGTTGAAATGAAAACAATGCCAAGAAAAATGTATGTGATGTGAATATTATCAAAGACATGTCAAGTGACCCTATAAATATCTTCCTCCAAAACTCAAGAAAACCATTTTATAGGCTATCATAATTAATAGGAGTTCAACCAGCTTCCAAAGAATCAACATTTAAAAATTGTCGTAGTTTACCTAAGCACTATCAATGACAGTCTTTTAGGAAAAAAGTTTGTAAGAAAAAAGTTATCAACAATATCTCAATTATAAAAAGCTGGGGAAACAGATCTATAGGAAATTTAAGAGACCTTAATGAGGAAAACTATGGAATTCTACTAAGGTACCCACAGAAAGGTGGAATAAATTGAGATACATACCATGTTTTTGAAGGTGACTGTGCATTTATTGTAAAGGTTTCAATTTGGCTTCTTCCCAATAATCTATAAGTTTATTGGAAACTGAACCAAGATTTTTATTTATAGTCCTTTGCATATAATAAATTCAAATGATCAGGGTTATATAAATGAATACATGTAACTGAGTTAATTAGTTCAGTATAAAAGAAATTTCTATACCATATCACACACAAAATAAGCTCCAAATAGATTAACCATGAAAATGTTTACTTGAAATCAACTTTTTTAATGCTTTTATTACTTAATCTCACATAAATAGAGGAAATGATAGAAGTAGTTTTTCTTATTTTTTTGAAGGACTGAATTTAAAGATCTTCTATAAGGCCTTTCTTTTCTTTGTAATAAAAGAAAAAAATAATACTTAAAGAAAAAATACTGCAGGTGAAATTAAATAAGCAATGAATTAGAGTTAGAAATGAAACCATACAAGAGTAGAAGAAAATGCAGGTAAAAGTTTATTTGATTTTGGAATGGCCAGACTATAGAGTAAATACCAAGATACACAGTAGTAGTAGAAATTGTTGCTTGTTTACTCAAAATTCATACTCCATTCTACCTTCTTAATGGAACCTCTGTATTATTGAGGATGGCATTGTGCTCTGCTGAAAAAGGTGTGCTTCCCATCATTTCTTGCCAACAGGCTTAGACAATGACATTTTTGGATTTCTATGAAAATACTTCTTACCCCTGGATTTTTCTTGATTTTCTTATCAAGAATGGAGATGTGACTGTTGAGTTTCAGCAACCATTTTATGAACCTGAGACTGCAAGTCATATGTTCAAAATGACAGAATCAAAATAATGAAGGAGCCTGGGTTCCTTTTAACTTTGGGGGGTTTTCATATCAGCCCTACATTGTCTGCTTCTATTATCCATTTATGGGAGAAAATAAAACTCTTATTTCTTTATGCTGTGGTTGGGTCTCTATTACTAGCAGTCAAATATAATTTCTAACTGATAAAATCAAATCATTCTAAACATCAAACAGGACCATATTTTACAATTGCTACGGACATAAATACCCTTTGACATAACCATTCCATTTCTGGGCACTGATCCTATAGATGTACACGTGGAAAACAATAAATGTAACCTCTGCATTGTAGTGAAATACTGGTAGCATCCAAATGTTAAGTGTAACATGTTAACTGGTTAAGTAAAATATGACTCATTCATATAATGCCATCTCATTTATCTGTGAAAAAAGATCAAGAAAACTGCTCGTGTACTAAGAAGGAAAATGCCAAGAGGGAAATACACACTGGTATTTATAGAAAGCTACTATTTGTGTAAAGTGGGGGATAAAGAATATATTTTCATATTTTGTATATAAATAAATCAGCTCAGGAAGGTTGTATAAGACATTAGTCATAGCGGTTATGTAAGGAAGATAGGGGTAAAAATGGGTAAAAGGGGATTTTAAAAATATATCTTAATATATATATATATATTTAAAGAAAGAGAGACAGTGAGAGAGTAGGAGAGAATGACAGAAGCAATTTTTATTTAGTTTTTCATGTGGCTTTCACTACTCCAAGACTTTGTTGTGTACATGGTGCTGGTATTTGACCCTGTGTACTAGCGCATGCCAGGCAAGCGGTGTAACTGCAGAGCCACCGCTCCCATCCCTACATATATTATTTTTGATCCAGTTGAATATTTACTTCAAAATCCTCACCTAAATAGAATGCATTTATTTATTTTATTTGTTAATTTTTATGGGGTTTCATAACAGTGGGGTCCGCTGTGACCTGTTTGTACATGCACAGAACATAACTGGGTCAATTTCATTCCCCAGTACTTCTCCTTTCCCTCTTCTCCTGCCTCCCTGTGGTCCCCTTGTCTACTATGCTGGTGTCCCTCCTAATTTTCTTAAATTCTCTCCCTCCCCGATTTCCCCTTCTTTTTTCTCTTTAGCTTTCTTGATCCTGGTTTATTTTGCTTAATACAACACTCACAAGTCCTATCAATTTTTCTGCAAATGTCAATTTCATTCTTCATGGTGGAATAAAACTCCATTGTGTATATATATTACATTTTCTTTATCCACTCCTCTGTTGACAGGCAACAGGAACTAGGCTGTTCCATGGTTTGGTTATTGTGAATTGTGCTGCTATATTGTGCATGTATCACTAGAATATACTTACTTCAGATTTTTTTGGATGAATACCAAGGAGCGGTCGAGCTGGATCATATGGTGGTTCCTTTCCTAATCTTTTGAGGAACCTCCCTACTGATTTCCACAGTGGTTGCACTATAAGTATGATTTTAAAAGACATAACATAGGGGCTGGAGCAGTGGCTCGGTGGTTACAGCGCTTGCCTGGCATGCACAAGGACATCGGTTCAGACCCCAGCACCCCATACACAATGAAATCTTGGAGCAACAAAAGTCACATGAAAAACTAAATAAGATTGATTCTCTCCTCTCTCAATCTCTCTCTCTCTTTAAAAAAAATTAATTAAAAAAAGAGGCAACATAGCATTTTGGATGAAAGCTTATAGAATTTTAGACAGGTCTGGGTTCTACTGCCTCTTGAGAAGTTATGTAACTTTTGGAAGAATAAATTTCCCCACTAGTGAACAAGGCGATGACTTTCAGTTTCTGGGGTGGTGGTGAGAATTAAACTTAGGCTCGGGTAATAGTGATAATTAGCTATAATGAATGTGATTATTAGAAAATTTAAATGACAAAAGAACAAACATTTTCCATATGAATGATATAAAAGACTACTGTTCCTGCTATAAAATGGGATCATGCAGATCCTTAAGGGGATGATGAAAATTCCTCCAGAGGATGACAAAAACCTAAAAGACCAAATCACTCATCTGTCTCAGATTAAAGACCCACTACGTGCCAGGCAGAGTCCTGTACTGCAGATCCAGCTCTGAGCAACATACTCAAGGTCGTTGTTTTCTCACCCAAGAAGAAATACAAATTATTGAGCAATGTGTGGAAGAAAATTTACTTTCACTAAGAATCAAACACATACAAAGAAAATCCAATGCTATTTTTGCTTGCCAAATTGATGAATATGAAAAATTGTTATAATAATACTCTATTGATAGCAGTATATTAAAAAACCTAAAATATGGGCAGACTGATTAATGCCACAATTTGGCGTCTAGGAATTTATCTTCTGCAAATGATCTGAAGTGCATTAAAAAGTACATACAAGAATTTATTCCCAACGGTATTTTCTGAAACTACTTTACTATAAAAAATTTGAAATGAACATTGTTCCAAAATAGAGAAATTGTTAAATAAATGATGCTATAGCCATACAGTTGAGATAGAGATAGCTTTCAAAATCATAGAATAGAGGAAATGAAAATAAATATTGATTTTTACAATAGGATGCCAGTTTTGTAAATATATACATTTATTTCTCTCTCTCTCTCTCTCTCTCTCCCTCTCTCTCTCTCTGTGTGAGTGTGTGTGTGTGTGGGTATGGAAAGAAAATGATAAGTGGTGTTTAGCTTTGGGTAATTTTTATTTTAATTTTAAGCTTTACTCTTTTTTCTTTGTTTAAGAGAGCTGGAGAGAGAAGGAGAGAGAGAGAAAGAGAGGATCAATTTTATTTATTTTTCCATCTGGCCTTTGTTTCTCTGACACTTAGTGTATATGGTGCTGGGGTTTGAACCTGGGTCCTCATGCATGCCAGGCAAGCACTCTGATTGCTGAGCCACCACTCCAGGCCCTTAAACTTTACTCTTTAAAAATAATACATATTGGGGCTGCAGCAGTGGCTTAGCAGTTATGGTGTTTGCCTGGCATGTGTAAGGACCTGAGTTCAAACTCCAGTGCCACATGCACAACGAAAGCCACATGAAAAACCAAATAAAATTGATTCTCTCTCTCTCTCCCTCTCTCTCATTATCCCTCTCTTTAAAAAAAAAAAATATATATATATATATATATATTTGGATTGGAATGGTGGCTCAGCAGTTACTGCACTTGCCTGGCCTGTTACAGTATGTGGGTTCAAGCCCCAGCATCACAAACACAATGAAGTGTCTGAGAAACGGGGGCCACATGAAAAGCTAAATAAAAATTGATTCTTTCTCTCTCTCTCTTTGTCCCTCTCAAAAAAATACATATCTATAGATATATATACTAATCATTTGACTATAGTGTTTTTAAAAGAAATTTAGTTGTTGAACAATGAAAAATGTATCCAAAGTAAAAATATGATATATACATACTTATAAATCAAAATTATCCCCTAGATCCCTCCCTACACTCCGTTCCCTCCTCCCAGAATAGCACCTTCCCCCCTCCTTCCCAATAGAATGTGTTACTATGCCTTCGCTGGGTCTAATACATGAGAGTTGACCACCTTTCACAGAGGCCTGAGATTAGCTCCAGCCTCCACAGATTCGTAAAGACATTTGACCCTTGATTCTCTGGGTTTGGCTAACTTCACTCAACATTTCTTCCATTGCCATCCATTTACCTTCAAAGGCTACAATTTTGTTGTTTCTAATTGCTGAGTAGAACTCCATGTTATATATATACCACAGTTTTTGGATCCATTCTTCCAGAGGGGGGCATCTGGGTTGTTTCATAACTTAGCTATTGTAAATTGAGCTGCTATGAGCATAGATTTTGCTGTGTCACTGTAATGTGCTGATTCTAACTCCCCTGGAAAAATACCCAGGAGAGGGATAGCTGGATCATATGGTGGGTTCACCCCTAAGTTTTTGAAGATTCTCCACACTGGTTTCCAGAGGGGCTGTACCAGTCTGCAGTTCCACCAACAGTGTGCTAGTGTATATATTTCTCCACAACCCTTCCAGCATCTGTTATTGTTTATGTTCTTCATTTTTTGCCAATGTGACTGGAGTGCGTTGAAATCTTAATGTGGTTTTGATTTGCATTTTGCTGATTACTGGTGATTTAGAGCACTTTCTCATGTATATTCATTGGCTTGTTCAGTGTCCTCTGTTTCTGTTTAGCTCTTTGGACCATTTATTGATTGGGCTGTTTATGTATCTGAGGTTGAGATTTTTGAGGACTTTGTAAATTCTGGATATTAGTCCCTTTTCATAAGAATCACAGGCCATGATTCCCATTCTGTAGGAAATCTCTTGACAATTTTGATCAATTCCTTAGTTATGCAAAAACCTTTTAGCTTTATGACATCCCACTCACTGATATTATCTTTACTTGTATTACTTTAGGAGACATGTTGAGAAAGTCTTTGCCTAC
>PVKS010037376.1:0-18693 GCA_004027875.1 Aplodontia rufa | reverse complement strand
TGAACTTCAACTTGATAATACCAGGAGACTTTAATACTCCTCTATCACAAATAAAAAGATCATCAAAGCAAAAAAAAAAAGAACAATAAAGATATCTCCAGCCTAAACAACTCCATAAATGAAATGGACTTAACAGACATCTAAACAATATTTCACACCAAATTGGCTGTGTATATCTTCTTCTCAGGAGCACATGAATCCTTCCCCATAATGGATCATATTCTAATGCACAAAGGAAATCTCACCAACTATAAAAAAGTAGATATTATCCCATTTATCCTATCAGATCATGATGCTATGACCCTAGCAATTAACAGCAAAAATCATAACAGAAAATACACGTAGACATGAAAATTGAATATTGAATGAAAAATGCATCCAAGAAGACATGACAGCAGAAATCAAGAAATTATTGAAAGAGAATGAGAATTAAAACATAATATATCAAAACCTTTGGGACAGCATGAAAGCATTCTTACGGGGAAATTTTATAGCACTGATTGCCTACATTAAAAATGAGGAGAGCTTATGCTCCACCTCAAATCCCTACAAAAGGAAGAACAATCTAATCCCAAAACTACCAGGAAGCAGGAAATAATCAAGATCAGAGTTGAAATCTATGAAATAAAAAACAAACAAAAAAATAAAAAGAATCAATGAAACAAAGAACTGATTCTTCAACAAAACTAAATAAAATTGTCTGACCCCTAGCCAATCTCACTGAAAGGAGGAGGGAAATGAAGCAAATCAACAAAATTACCAATGAAAAGGGAGTGATTACCACTGACCCCATAGAAATTTAAAGGATTATCAGAACATATTTTGAAAAACTGTATGCCTCTAAATCAGATAATCTGGAGGAACTGGACAAATTTACAGACACAGAAAATATACTCAAATTGATGCAGAATAAAGTTGAAATCCTAAACAGCCCAATAACAGGTATTGAAATCAATATACCAATTAAAAGCCTTCCAAAGAAGAAAAACTAGGACCTGATGGATTTCCCGCTGAATTTTACCATACCTATAAGGAGGAGTTAATACCTCTCCTTATTAAGCTATTCCAAGAAATTGAAAAGGAGGGAACTCTCCCAAACACTTTTCAAGAGGCAACCATATCCCTGATATCAAAACCCAACAAAAATGCATCAAAAAAAAAGAAAACTGTAGAACAATATCCCTGATGAACATCAACAAAAAAGCCTTAATAAGGTTCTAGCAAACTATATTCAAAGACACATTAAGAAAATAATTCATCACGAACAAATGGGCTCCATTCCAGGTATGCAAGGCTGATTCAACATATGCAAATAAATAAGTATGATTCATCATTTAAACAGAATTAATGACAAAAACCGTATGATCATCTCAATTGACACAGAAAAGACCTTCAATAAAATTCAGCATATGTTTATGATCAAAACTCTGGAGAAAATAGAGATCAAAGAAATATATCTTAGCTATGTAAAAAGCCATATATGACAAACCCACAGCAGATCTAATACTAAATGGAGAAAAGCTGAAAATATTTCCACTAAACTTGGGAACAAGACAAGACTGTCTGCTCTCACCACTTTTATTCAATATAGTCTTTGAGACCCTAACCAGAGAAATCAGGCAAGAGAAGGAAATCAAAGGGATAAGAATAGGAAGAGAAGTCAAACTATCCCTGTTTGCTGATGACATGATCCTATATTTGGAATACCCAAAAACTCCACCAGAAAACTCCTTGAGCTTATAAATAGATTTAGCAAAGTGGCAGGCTATAAGATCAATACCCACAAATCAATAGCTTTACTATACACTAACAATAGGGCAGAAGAAGAAGCCAGGAAATCAGTTTCACAATATCCTCAAAAAAAATTGTGAATTAATCTAACAAGGAAGGGAATTAAAAGACATTTACAATGAAAATTATCAAACCTTGAGGAAAGAAAATTGAAGAGACTTGAAGAAAAGATGGCAAGATGTTCCATGTTCTTGGTTAGGCAGAATTAATATAATTAATATGGCCATTCCACAGAAAGCACTATACAGATTCAATGCAATCCCCATCAAAACACCAATGACATTCTTTGCAGATACAGAAAAGGCAATTCTCAGATTCATTGGGAATAACAAGAAATCCAGAATACCCAAAACATTACTAAGCAGAAAGACAAAACAGGTGGTTTTGCAATATCAGATCTAAAATTCTGTTACAGAGCTGTAGTAACAAAAACAGCATGATACTGGTATCAAAGTAGGAATGAAGACCAATGAAATAGAATAGAAGACTCTGAGACAAAGCCACAAATCTTTACACATCTGATCTTGGACAAAAGGGGTCAAAATATAACATGGAGGAAAAACAGCTTATTCTATACATGGTGCTAGACAAACTGGACAGTCACTTGCAAAAAGTTGAAATTAAATCCTTACCTCTCACCTTGCACAAAAATCAAATTGAAATGGAATTAGAAATTACAACAGCTACCATACAACTGCTAGAAGAATAATTAGGACCAACGCTCTAGCAACGACTTTCTCAATGAGGCTCCCAAAGTGAAAGAATTAAATTCAAGAATCAACAAGTGGTATGCCATTGAACTAAAGAGCTTTTGTTCAGCCAAGGAATTGGTCAAAGTTGTCAAGAAGAACCTACAGACTGGGAGATAATCCTGGCCTGTGATTCCTTCAACAGGGGACTAATATCCAAAATTTAGAAAAAACTCAAAAATCTTGATATCAAAAATACAAAGAATCCATTCAATAAATGGGCCAGAGAGCTAAATTGAAACATCGCAACAGAAGAAATCAAGCAAGCCAATGAGTACATGAGAAAGTCTTCTAAATCACTGGTAATCAGAGAAATGCAAATCAAAACTACATTAATATTTCACCTCACTCCAGTCAGATTGGCAAAAAGAAGAATATAAGCAGTAACAGATTCTGGAGGGGTTGTGAGGAGATAGGAACACTAGCACGCTGTTGGTGGAACTGCAGACTGGTGCAGCCATTCTGTAAAGCACTGTGGAGATGCCTCAAAAAATTAGGGTTGGATCCACCTCATGATGTAGCTATCCCTCTTCTGGGTATTTTCCCACAAGTGTTAGAATCAGCACATTACAATGACACAGCAAAATCAATGTTGATAGCAGCTCAATTTACAATAGCAAAATTATGCAATCAATCCAGATGCCCTTTCAAAAGCTATGGTATATATATATATATATATATATATATGTACATATATATATATATATATATATACATACATACAATGGAGTTCTACTCAGCTATAGAAACAATGATATTATGAACTTGAAGGTTAATTCATGACAATGGAAGAAATTATGTTGAGCAAAATTAGCCGAACCTAGAGATTTAAGAGTCAAATATTTTCCCTCATCTATGGAGGCTAGTGTAAAACCTAGGCTTGGGTGAAAGGTCACCAAAGTCAAAGCAACACATAATCTAGGGGAACCATAGATCTGTTATGGGGATGAGAGGTAGAAAACAAGGTAGGAGGGTAGGGAGAAAGAGGAATGATAGGGAGAGATTTAGGGGATGGAATCAACAATATAGCTTACTCTTTACTCCCCCAAGAAGTGAAATAATACTTACGCAATCATTTAATTTTGGAAAATGCACAATCATATATATATATAGGGAAGAAATATAGAAGAGTCAAGAGTCTTGAGTGTAGGTGATATGGGGGTGAGTCTGGATTAGGATCGGGGTATATCATGTTCTTACTACATATGCATTTATGATTGCACAACACCACAATTCCTCAATAAATTTTTTTTAAAAAAGAATAAAATACCTTGGAATTAATCTAACAAAGGAAGTAGAAGACCTCTATAATGAAAACTATAGAACACTGAAGAAAGAAACTGAAGACTACCTGGGAAGTTGGAAAGACATCCAAGTTCTTGTTGAGGCAGAAACAAGATAAATAAAATGACCACTCTGCCAAAAATGCTGAACATATTCAAAAAAGTTCCCATCAAGATATCAATGTCTTTCTTCACAGATAAAAATCAACTCTCAAATTCATTTGGAACAATTAAGAAACTAGAGTAGCCAAAGCATTACTAAGAAAAAAAAAAACCCAGGAGGTATTACAATACCTGACCTGAAATTATACTATAGTGCTGTGGTAACAAAAACAGCATGGTATTAGCTTCATAATACACATGAAGACCAATGCAACAGAATAGAAGATACAGAGATAAACACACAAAATCTTTTTTTGTAATTTGTTCAACATAGTCTTACATATTAGAGGGAATAGTTGTTACATATTCATGCATACAAGGATATTGACATAGAAAGTTAAGGTCGATCCTAGTTTAGGATCTCCCTGCCTTCATCCATTCTCCCATCTCATGTCTTTTCTGTAATACCCCCATGATATAATTGGACATGAGCATATACATTTATATTAATTTTTGAAGATTCTGAGTTTCTCTGCCTGGCTATGTATAGTTAGGCTTCTCATGGGGATTGAGTGTTCCCAGTTGTATTGATAATCCCTTTTATCCATCCCTCCTCTTTCTGCCTCCATTGCTTCTCCCCTCACTTTCATATTTATGGTCCCCCCAGCTTATGTGAAATTTTAAGTATGGTGAATTTATTACTTAAACTTAGCTAACTTTCATCCTGTCTTAGGTTTTCTCTAGCTTCCACATATGAGAGAAAACATTCAGCCCTTAAGTCTCCATGTTTGGGATATTTCACTCAGCATAATTTTTTCCATTTCCATTCATTTGGCTGCAAATTCCATTATATTATTCTCTCTGTTATCAGATAGATGATAGATAGATAGATAGATAGATAGATAGATGATAGATAGATAAATATATCACAGTTTTTTTGAATCCACTCATCCAGCAAGAGGCATCTGGGTTAGTTCCATAGTTTAGGATTGTAAATTGAGCTGCTATAAACATTGATGTGGCTATGTCTCTGTAGTATGCCAGTTCTAGCTCTTTATTGAAAATATTCAGGAATGGGCTAGCTGGGTCGTACGGTGGTTCCATCCCTAGATTTTTTTTTAATTGAGAAATTTATTTGTTGAATAATCATGAAAGTTTTTAATGAAATAATATAAATGTACATAGATTCTGAAGATTAGATTTACCCCCAAGAATGACCCCCCAATTACCCACCATTATCCCTCCCATCCCCTTCCCAAAACATCTCTAAAAATGTATTAGGTTGTATAACATTACACCTTATCCAGATTTAACACATGATAAAGGACCACCTTTCTCAATGGCCAGGGTCTATTTCCAGCCTCCACAGATGAAGTGAAGACATTCAACCCTTGGTTCTCTGGGTTAAGCTGCTTTCACTCCGCATAATTTCTTCCATAGCCATCCATTTACCTTCAAAGGCTGCAATATCATTGTTTCTAATTGCTGTGTAAAATTCCATGGTATATATGTACCACAGTTTTTGGATCCATTCATCCAGTGAGGGACATCTGGGTCGTTTCCATAATTTAGCAATTGGAAATTGAGCTGCTATGGACACAGATATTGCTATGTCGCTGTAATGTACTGATTCTAAATCCTCTGAAAAAATACGCAGAAGAGGAATAGCAGGATCGTATGGTGGGCTCATCCCTAGTTTTTTGAGGATTCTCCACACTGCTTTCCAGAGGGGCTATACCAATCTGCAGTTCCACCAACATTGTGTTAGTGTCCCTATCTCTCCACAGCCCCTCCAGCATCTATTATTGTTTATTTTCTTCATTTTTGCCATTCTGACTGGTGTGAGGTGATGGAAGTAAAGTCAAAAATCAGCGAATGGGATGCCATAAAGCTAAAAAACTTTTGTACTGCCAAGGAAACAATCAAGTCAAGAGGTTTCCTACAGAGATGGAGAGAATCATGGGCTATGATTCCACTGACATGGGCCTCATATCCAGAATCTACAAAATCCTCAAAAACCTCAACTACAAAAACACAAACAACCCAATTAATAAATGGGCCAAAGAGCAAAATAGAAACTTCTCAACAGAGGACATTGATCAAGCCAATGAATACATGAGAAAGTGCTCAAAATCACTAGTAATCAGAGAAATGCAAATGAAAACTCCATCCCTAGTTTTTTGAGGAGTCTCCCCATTTCTTTCCAGAGTGGCTGTACAAGTTTGCAGTCCCACCAACAGTGTGTTAGTGTTCCTTTATCCCCACACCCCCTTCAGTATTTGTTATTGTTCATATTCTTCATCTTTGCCACTCTGATTAGATTGAGGTGGACTCTCAGTGAAGTTTTGATTTGCATTTCTTTGATTGCTAGTGATTTAAAACATTTTCTCCAAGGATAGTGTTGCTATACATAGAGTTCTTACTCATATATTTATTGGCTTTTTGGACTTCCTCTGTTGAGAAGTTTTTGTTTAATTCCCTAGCTAATTTATAGATTGGATTATTTGTAGTTTTGGTGTTCAGATTTTTTAGTTCTTTGTATATTATGGATGTTAGTCCCCTGTCAGAGGCATAATAGGCAATAATTCAAACTCACAAATCTTTAACCATCTCATTTGACAAAGGGGGCAAAAACATAGCTTAGAGGAAAGACAGCCTGTTCAACAAATGGTGCTAGATAAACTGGACAGCCATATGCAGAAAATTGAAATTGCATCCTTATCTTTTATCCTGCACAAAAATCAAATCAAATGGATCAAAGAATTAGAAGTTAAACTAGCTGCTACCTTACAACTGTTTGAAGAAAAAATAGGATCATTACTCCACCGTATAGGTACAGGCACCAACATCCTTAACAATATCCTCATAGCACAAGAATTAAAGCCAAAAATCAATGAGTGCCATTGATTAATGGGTGCCATTAAACTAAAAAGCTTCTGTACAGCTAAGTAATTAGTCAAGAGTGTGAAGAAAGAACCTACAGACTGAGAGAAAATCATGGCCTGCTATTCCTCCAACAGGGGGCTAATATCCAGAATATACAAAGAACTAAAAACATTTAATGTCAAAAACACAACAAACCCAATTAATAAATGGACTAAGGAACTAAACAGAAACTTCTGAATAGAAGTAGTTCGGTAAGCCAATAAATATATGAGACATTGGCCAACATCATTAGCAATCAGAGAAAAGCAAATCAAAACTACATTAAGATTCCATCTCACTCCAGTCAGAATGGCAAAGAAGAAAATATGAACAATGGATGCTGGAGGGGATGTGGGGAGAAAGGGACACTAACACTGTTGGAGGGATTGCAGACTGGTACAGAAGCAGTGTGGAAACTCCTCAAAAAATTAGAGATGGAACTACCATTCAATCCAGTTATCCCACTCCTGGGTATTTTCCCAGAATAATTAGAATAAGTATATTACAAAGACACAGCTATATCAATATTTACAGCACTACAATTTATAACAGCTAAATTATGGAATCAAGCCAGATGTCCCTCACTGGATGAAAGGATCCAAAAAATGTGATATACATACATATACAACACAGTTCTACTCAGCTATTAGAAAGAATGAAATCATGGCTTTTACAGCTAAATGGATGGAAATGGAAAAAATTATGCTGAATGAAATAAGCCAAACCCAGACACTTAAAGATCAAATGTTGTTGTCTCTTATATGTGGAAACTAGAGTAAAACTAAGGATATGTTGAAAATTAATTAAGTTTATTTACTAGATCCACCAAATTCAAAATAACACATAATCTGGGGGAAGACAACTTATGGGGTGGGGAGAAAGACGGGGGGAAAAAGGGGGGGGCTATTAGAACTGCAGGGTATACACTTGACTCCCCTTAGAAGCTAATACTTATACAGGCATATGAAGCTACAAATTTCAAAAAATTAATCTACTTGTATACACACATTTATATCTGTAATGGGGGGAATTATAGTGAGGACAATTGATTGGGGAGTAGGTGAAGTGGAGGAGATCCTGGATAAGGATTGGGTTCAAGTTGTATTGTCTTTACATATGCATGTATGAATGTGTAACAATATGAAAGACTAAGTTGAATTAATAAAAAAGAAAGAAAGAAAATAAAGGGAAAACACTTCAGGACAATGGTATTGGCAAAAATTTTCTAGATAATATCCCAAAAGCCCATGTAACAAAAACAACATAGACAAATAGATTATATGAAATATGAACCTTCTGCACAGAAAAGAAAACAATCAAAAGAGAAAGGAAACAACCAGAAGAAAAAGAGAAAATATTTGCAAACTATTCATCAATAAGTGGTTGATATCCAGAACAAGCAAGGAACTATAACAACTCAACAATAACAACAAAACACAAGTAATACAATTGAAATGGGAAAATGATCTGAATAAACATTTCTCAAAATATGATACATAAAGACCCCACAAATATATGAAAAATATTTCAACCTCGAGGAAATAAAAATTGAAACCACAATGACATGCCACCTCACCCAAGTTAGAACAGCTATTTCATAAATGCAAAAAAATTACAAATGCTGATGAGGATGTGTAAAATGGGGAATTTACATACTGTTGGCAAGAGTGTAACCTAATAGAGCTGTTATGGAGAACAGTATGGAAGCTCCTCAAAAAATGAAAAATACAACTATTATATGATCCAGTAATCCTATTACTGGGAACAGATTCATACAAAATAAAATCAGTATTGTATCTGCACTCCCATATCAATCACAGCACTATTCACAATTACAAAATGTGAAATTCAACTATTGTATTCACTGATAGATTAATCAAAAAGAAAATATGTTATATGCACACATGGAATATTAGTTGGCCATAAAACGGAATGACATCTTGTCATTTGTGCCATGGATAGAGTGAGAAGATGTATGTTAAGTGAAATAAGACTGGCACTGAAAGATAAAAGCCAAAGTTCACACTCATATGTGGAAGCTAAAATACTAGACCTCATAGAAGTAGAAAGTAGAATAGTGATCAGTATAGGCTAGAAATGTCTGGAAACATGAGGGATAGAGAAAGGTTGTATAATCTGTACCAACATACAGTGAGATAGAAGAATAAGATCTAAAATTTTAAGGAACTAGTTGTAGCACACTAGGGTGACTGTAGTTTTCAGCAATCTCTTGTGCATCTCAAGATAACTAGCAGAGAGGTCAAGTCCTACAGAAAAATGTGAATAACCCTAATATGAACATTACACATTGCATACATGCATGAAATTATCAGACTGCATTTCACACAGGCAATTAGGATGTCTTAATTAAAAAATTAAAAAAACTTTAAATGCCTATGTATTTTCTTTTGACTATGGGTAAACCTTTCCATGATGACACAAAGAAAACTTTGATGAAGCAGGGACACCACTTTTTGGGGAAGAACTCATCAGAAATGTAAAGGCAATTTTGATTTGATTCTTGTGCAAGGAGAAAGATATGGGTCTAATTTCAACTTTCTGCAAGTGGGTGACCAGTTTGATCAGCACCATTTGTTGAAGAGGCTGTCACTTCTCCATGTAATATTTTGTCCCCCTTTGTCAAAAATCAGATGTTTAAAGATTTGAGGGTTTGTTTCAGGGTCTTCTATTCTATTCCATTGGTCTTCTTTCCTATCTTGATACCCGTACCATGCTGTCTTTGTTACTATGGCTCTATAGTATAGTTTTAGATCTGGAATGGCAAAACCACCTGTTTCATCTTTCTTGCTTAGTAGTGTTTTGGCAATTCTTGGTTTCTTATTGTTCCAAATGAATTTGAGAATTGCTTTTTCTATGTCTGTAAAGAATGACATAGGTATCTTTAAAGGGATAGTATTAAATCTATATAAAGCTTTTGGTAGAATGCCAATTTTTATTATATTAATTCTGCCTATCCAAGAGCATGCGACATTTTTCCATCTTCTTAGGTCATCTTGGATTTCGTTCTTCAATGTTCGATAGTTTTCATTGAAGAGATCTTTGATTTCCCTTGTTAGGTTAATTCCCAAGTATTTTATTTTTTTCAAAGATATTTTGAAAGGGACTGATTTCCTGACTTCTTCTTCAGTCCTATTATTATTAGTATATAGGAAAGCTATTGATTTATGCGTGTTGATCTTGTATCCTGCCACTTTGCTAAATCTATTTATGAGTTCAAGCAGTTTACTGATGGAGTTTTTTGGATCTTCCAGATATAGGATCATATCATCAGCAAAAAGAGAGAGTTTGACTTCCTCTCTTCCTATTTTTATCCCTTTGATTTCTGGTTTACTATCATGTGTTAAATCCAGATAAGATGTAATACTATACAACATAATCCTTTTTTTAGAGATATTGTGGGAAGGGGAAGGGAGGGATAAGGGTGAGTAATTGGGGGGGCACTCCTGGGGGAAATTGTAATATCCAGAATCTATACACATTTTATATTATTTTGTTAAAAATTTGTATGGTTGTTCAAAAAAATGCAATAGAATAGGAAAAAACTAATGATATAGCAGAAAATTGCAAAAGCATGTAATTCCATTGTGCAATTTTTTTCTGGAGTGCAGAAAGTATTTTCACATGAACAATCACTTTTTTCCCAACTTCACAATGAGAATAGTTTTATCCAATGCATTTTTAGGATGAGGAACCCTTAACTCATTTGGGAATTTATGCAAAGGAATATTTGTGGCATGATTATGAAATAAATTCCATCTTCTGAAAAAAAAAAAAGAAATGTAAAGGCAACAACAATACCTCCAAGGAGGAAATGGAGTAGAATCCTAGAGATCTTTATTTTCTCCCCGTAACACAGGTTTCTACCAGAGAACACTAAGAATTGACCAGTTCCAGTAGAGATGCAGCTGTTTGGGAGTGAGTTCAACAGTCTGTACCAATGAAGTGGCTGTCACAGTTTTGAATATGCAAGCCCACCCTGCAAATGATGGCCACCAGAGAAAACTGTTCTCTATGAACCCAACTAGATCAAAGTCCCCAAACAAATCTAATTCTTGTTCCCACAGTAAATGAGTCATCTGGAAAGAAAATAAAGTTGACAGAAAGAACAAAGCATTGCTGTGGAGCACTGCTTATAAGCTTTTTCCTAGAACATTAATCTCAAAAAAGATCCAGAAGCATTTTTTTCCAAAGGCAACCAGTTTCATCAGTATAAAATGGGCGAAATTATGATAAAATAATCAAATAGACACTTATTTCTTTTCAATGAGGCAGACCAAGATAATAAATCCAGGGATGATATGGCAACTCCAAGGTGTTAGAAGTTTGGGCTTTTATGCTTTTATTGGTGCACTATAATTATACTTAATAGTGGGATTCATTGTGACACATTCAGACATGCACACAACAATTGGATCAGTTTCATTCCCAATACTTCCCCTCTCCCTCTCCTCCTTCTTCCCCTTGATCTTCTTCCTTTACTTTATTGGCCTCCTTTATAATTTTTAACAATCAATGCATTATAATTATAAATAAAACGGTATTCATTGCGATATATTTGTACATGCATATAGCATAATATGGGTGATTTTTATTCCACAGTACCTCCCCTTACTCACTTTTCCTCTCTCCCTCTTGATTCCCTTCCTCTGCTATCTCCTATTTTCATGAGATCATTTTCTTAATCCTTTTTTTTCCCTCTCATTTTCCCTCATGTGAAATAAAACATCCAACCTTTGACTTTCTGAATCTGGCCTGTTTTCACTTAGCATGATGTTCTCCAGTTCCATCCATTTACCAGAAAATGACATAATTTCATTCTTCCTTATGGCAGAATAAAACTTCAATGTATATAGACACCATCCCTCTGATGATGGACATCTAGGCTGCTTCCACACTGAGGCTATTGTGAATTGTGCTGCATGTACTGCCACTCTTCTTTCCTCAACACACACCTTTGATTTTATGGCCTAAGACATCGGCTCTGCTGCAATCCCATCCCTTTTCCAATTAAAAGGAAAGGGCAGGGTGAAGAATTGAAAGAAATACTGCCTTTTAAAAGAGAAGAAAATATCAGTCATACACAACACTTCTGCTAAACAAAACTGACCAGGTTTACACCCATGACAACAAATAGCAGCAGTCGAGAAATATATTCTAGAATATATTTCATTCCTCAATACTTCCCCTCTCCTTCTCCTCCTTCTTACCCTTGATCCTCTTCCTTTACTTTATTGTTCTCCTTTCTAGTTTATTTGATAATTACTGCATTACAATTATAAATAAAATCCAACTGTCCAACTAAAGTTTTCTATTAATATGCAAGAAAGATAGAATGGATATAGCAAAAGAGTAATTAGCAGTCTTTTCCATGGTGATCATGGTTTTAACATAAGTTGAATGAGATATTAGCATGAATTGATAAGAAATGACTGGTAATGTATCACTCAAACTATATAGGAATAATTTTCAATAATATCCACTTTAAGGAAAATGGCTAGACCATGAAGGAAAGACTTATACTTCAATATCCAGTCACTCTTTTGTTATCTGGACAATATCAACTTCATATGAGGGTAAAGAGGGATATGATGTGCTTGAATCCAAACCAAATGAAAAGTTTAGTGCTTTGGTGAATGTGCTAAAGGTACAGATGGTGAGAAATGGATCTGTGATCAGATCAAACTCTGTATGAGAACATATCAATACTGCAGAACTAACAAAACATAGTTAGAGGAATAATTGTGTAAACACTTTCCTGGGACACTAGAGGACTAATAACTAAAGACACAGAATTCCTGAGAACGAATTTTCCCCATAGATTAAGCTGTATAATCACTAACATTCTGTTAAATTTATGAACAAGAACAGCCTGCTGTCTGAAAACAATTTCCAAACTGAAAGCTTTGTAAGATCTTCATGATCATTGCTACAATAGACATAAATATCGTGCAGATTCTCAAACTCCCTTGATCTTTATTGTCCAAACACTGAGGTATCCTTCCCCTTCTTGCCAAATTTCAGTATTTCCTTTACCTTCATCTTATTGACCATGCAAGCTCCAAACAGTATTATCACCTTGTTTTCCCATATTTTGTTTTCAAAAATTTTCAGCCTAAATTCTTATAAGTGCTGTAATCCCAAATACAGAGATCTATGGTTTCCAAGATCTTGCAAGACCCTACCTACTGTGCACACACAATCTCATGAATAGCTGCTACTATTTCATTTGGGGCTATACATCCTAAAGGAGGTTACAACACAGTATATTGAAAGTGGTCATGTTCCATATGGCCATGCAGTTCCTAAAATATTGTATTTGTGACTAGGTCATCTCTGACCATTCCTGAATGCTACAAGCATATATGTCTCAGGCTAAAATAAGCAGGCCTAAATGTAAGGTCTTTATCATTAAAATTTTATTTAAAGGCTTATAATAATTCAGATAAAGGAAAGATAATGACCATAGATCAAACAAACTGCAAGAATATGAATATAGAAAAGTTCTTCTTACTACGAGCAATACACATAAGAGTCCACCCTACAGTTATATTTCTTTATAAACATATATATGTCAAATCCAACAATGTCACGTCTATGTATTATATAGATACATATCTCTAAAATGTTTAAAATCATTTAGACCATTTATTTGTAAAGAACATTTTACTAAATATAAAAATGTCAAAACATTAATAAAAAGGAAAAATGTCTGGCTTAATAACATTTCAGGAAGCTTTAAGACCAGTCTCTCAAATATGAAATATGTTCAAGAAGATTTTGTAAAAATAGATATAAAATCACCTAATTGCTTGACTAAATACTCTTAAGTGTTTAACATTCTGTTTTTCAACCAAATGATATAAATGTATATACACTTGACATAGTCTTCAGAAGCATCTTGTCTTTTTATCTGAGATGAAGTAGCAAAAAGTAAACAGACTATATACTATAAAATAATTTTAGTTATAAAAGAAAGTTCTCACAAAATGTTAAGCTATAACAGTAATCCAATGCAAATATTTGCAATTTTCTCTTTAGTCCAGAAATGTGTAGACTTCAAATGTGTCATTTGAAGGTTTTGCATGGAGCCCTATATATGTCTGTAACAGAACCTACACTAAGCCTGCAAAAACTCATTTTTCCCTTAAGGAATAATAAGTTAAAGACATTGAAATGAGGCTTATAAAAATATTCATGGTACTGATGTTCCAGGGTAGGACCTGCTTTACATCAGACATCTGGTTTCCCTCAATACAGTGGGCAACAAATAAAAGAGCAAGTATATTTTCTAGGTGACTCTGTGATTGGAAGAAACCAGGAATTTCAAAGTGTGGGGAACTTACAGTAAAATTTCTCCATGTTGTTTGGCTAAATATTAAAGGTAAGGACTATCAAAACTAAACACTCTGCTCTCCCCAACCCTAGGGTTACCTTGGTGTTTAGTAGAGAAGTAGAAACAAAAAGAAATCTATTGATGAGAATATTGATCATAATACAGACTTCTCCCCACCCCAAAAGACACAGGCTATTGACCAAGAAAATTCAGGCATTAAATTGATTTTCAGTTGTCCCAGATTGGCAGCATTTATAGGTGCCTGGCAGAAAAGTAAATGCTAAGGTTCTCATGAGGATAACACATTTTTCTTAGCCCTCAAAAATATGCAGAAATATTTTTCCTTGAGGGCAAGGGAGTAAAGATAAGAAATGAGAAAAAAATGACAGGAGAATGAGAGAAACAAATTAGGACTTCAGTCACTTGACCTCAGTACAAGCCATAAAACTTGTCGAACTTACCCTAAACATGTTAAAAGGTATTTACAGCTAATCAAAAATCTTGTCTACATAGCAAACTTAAAGAAAATATAATATATTACTGGAATGTAAGATATGATTCTTACTATTAAGTATATAAATCTGGCAATAGGAAAATTCATTACTTGGAACAAAGGTCAAAGTAAATTGTTTAAAACACAGTATATTATGATTCATATCTGGAATGTCCTCCAAAGTCTCATCATGTTGCAGGGTTAATCCCCAGTATAGAATATTCAGAGGTGGGGCTCTTAGGAATTAATTAGATCATTAGTTCTCTGACATCAACAATGGATTAATATATTTATGGATTATTTATGAATTCTATGGCATTATTGGTAAGTAGTAAAAATTATAAGAGATGGGACCAGTTGGAGTAAGTAGGTCACTGGAGATGTGCCCCAGAAAGGTATATCCTGTCCCCAGCTCCTTCCTTCCTCCCCACCTCCCTGTCTGTCTATCTTTCTATCAATCTATTGGTCCCCTTCCTGGATTCCTTGAGGTTAGCAGCTTTCCCTTCTGCCTTGATCTTCTGCCTTGCCCCAGGTACAAAGCAACAGAATCAGCCAACCATAGACTTAATGCTCTGAAATTGTAAGCCAATATAAATCTTTCCTCCTGTACGTGATTTTTCTCAGATGTTCTGTTATAGAAATGAAAAGCTGACTAACACATGAGAGACAAAAATTTAAAAATAGAGGAGAAAGAATAAAGATGTAAGATAGAGATGATCTTATACACATTTATTCAATATGAAAGGAGAAAAAAGGATTGTCAAGGCAGTTCCTGAAGAAATAATCACTAATATTTCCATTCCTGCGATTCAAGTACAAGCAAGATAAATTTTCTAAAACTTCTATTCTCACATATTGTTGAAAACTGAAGAACAGAAGACAGTAAAAAAACTTCTAAAATCTCCCAGCTTAATAAAACAAAAAACAATATTAAACTTAGGTAAGTGGCACTAACACTTACCTAACTTCTCAGTGGCAATAACTGAATATGAAAAACAGTGGAATAATGCAGATAATGTACTAGCAGGAAGGAATGTAAGTGATATTGACCCAAAGATAACTCCAAACATTTTCAAAACTCCAAATAAAATAATGACATTTTCATAAAAATAAAAACTGAGATTTTTATCAACAGCAAAATCTCAGTAAGGGAAATTTCAAAAGAAATATATCAGGCAAATGAAAAACAATTACAGACTGAAGGTTTAAGAAGCAAGAAGAAAACAAGAAAAATAGTAATCAGGAAATAAAATATGAAGGAAAACATTTTAAATAGTGATAAATCTAAAAACAAGATAGAATTCAAATATGAGAGAAAATTTGAAGAAAAATATATTTAATCATGAAATTTTTAGAGGACTGATTTTAAGACAAGATTGAGACAAATATGTTTAGAACTAATAAGAGAAAATAACAATATTTCTGAATGAAAAAATCAAGGTATAAAAGTCAACAATGTCTCCTTCCAGTAATAGCTAAAAAACAGAATCTTTATAAAATCTAGATATGTATATAATCTATAAAAGCATTAATAAGTAAACATATAGGAATGAATCTAACAAAAGTTGAACAATACTCCCTTGGACAAAATAAAAATTTTACTTGGAAATTTTTGTAAATAAATATATGGAAGCCATACATTGTCCATGGATTAGAATCTTGATTGTGATGAAGATATCAGTTCTTCCCATATGATCAACAGATTCCAAAAAAACCAATACAAAATCCTAGCAAGTTTTTGGGGAAAAAAGTGACAAATTAATTCCAAAATTGGTATGTAAGATGTTACTGAAGAACAGGTTTGATAAATTATTAAACTGACTACTAAAAGATATTGTTAAATCACAGCAAGCCAGATGGTGTAGTAATGGTGTCGAAATAGACAAATGGACCAGTGAAACAGAATAGAGAGTAGAGAAACATATAAACTGCATGGGCATAACTGATGCATGACATGATCAATAGAGAAAGAGTGAGGAAATGATTTTCAATACATTGTGTTAATGAACTGAGTGTGCACACTAGAAAAGGTAATTGAACCTGTACTTAATATTATTCACAAAAGTTCACATGGAGTACAGATATAACACACACTAAGAATTTTAGAAAACAATACATGAGTATCTAATATGATCTGTGGTGGGTTTCTTAACCAAGACACAAAATGAGTAATCATAAATTATTAAAATATTTAACTTTATAAAAGCTAATAATTTAGTGTTTAATATTAAGTAAATATTCACTACATAAACATATACTAAATAAATTTTTTTCACTAAACATAAAGATATATCCTATGACCCAGTAATTTCACTCTTAAGTGCATACCTTAGGATGTATGCCACAATGCCAGTTATAAGAATGTTCTTAGTAACACTGTTAATAATAACTGCAAATTTGAAACAATTGAAATCCCCAGCAAAAGTAGAATGGATGGGTAATTTGCAGTATGTTAATAAAATGCCCCAAGGAAATGAACAAATTAGCAGTAAAAATAATGTAGCAATATTCAACAGCTTGAATGAATATTAACAAAGTGACTACATCAATTTTTAAGGCCTATAATTAAATACACCATAAAAACAGAGTTAAAAGACAGGCCACACACTGTAAAAATTTGTAATAAATATGTAAGAATACCAATATATCAATAAGACAACACAAAGGAATATGGCTACACATGTAAACAAATAATTCATAGAAGTAGTTCTAACAGCAACAAGCATAGTAGATGCTCAAACTCAGTTATTAGAGATTGAAAATTATCAGGTGATTCCAACTTTTGACAATATCAGGTGCTGGTGAACACAGGAAGAGGTGATACTAGTGAAGAAAATGGAAACAGATACTTTAGAGAGTAATAGGAACCAACTTTATCCATTGAAGAGTTCTGTATTAAAGAAAAATATTTGGAATAAACATAATTAGTATCTGCTCAGGCTGTTACAACAAAATGGCACAGACTGGGTACTTTAAACATTTTGTTTGCCAAAGTTTTGGACAATGGGAAATCCAAGATCCACTCACTGTGAAAAGAATTTCTGCTCTAATTTTCCTTTTGTGTTATAAATATTTACATTATCAAGATACACTTTTCAAATATGTTTGAGAAGCTATTACCCTACTGTTTGGCATAAAATCTACTATTATTAGTTTGCAGTTATTGCCATAAAGATTAGACTTCTGCCAAATATGCTCTTATTGTAAATTGTGATAGCTATAATATTCATTTGATATAATTATCACTGTGTACGGAATTTTTGTTCAAATTTTTCCTTTTTTTCCCATAAACATTTACAACATGTTCTACTATTTGGATATACTTCATTTACTTGGTCACACCATATTCAGAATTCAGGTCATTTGCAATTTCTAAATGTAATTAATCCTACTCTGAACAATTTTATACAAATTATTTTTTCTCTGTTGACATTTCTTCTATTAGTAAAAGAATAACCTAAAGTTTATTTAGGTCGTGTTGCTTTTTATTTCTAGCATTCTTGGTCTTTTACATGCATGAACAATTTTTGTTTGTTTCTTCTGAGTAACAGTAAATTTATCATACATGTTCACATAAACTATAGTAAAACTGTTCATTTTGAATTTTATTATGAATTTTATTTTCCTCACTATATGGTTCTGGGTTGATAACAACATCTCCTGGGTCCTCATTTTTAAACTGATTACAAGGATGTTAGGAGAATGATACAACAAAATACAACTAGAGAAAATACACTTCCTGGGCTTTTAAGTTACACTTACACTTATTTTTGGAACTTTATCCCAAAGAAAATAATTTGAAATACAGAAAACATTCTATTGTGACTAAATTTAAAAGAGCAAAGGCTATGAAATAACTAAAATGTTTCACAATATAGCAATTATTAAATACTTTTTTTCTGCATTCTACGGATGACTGTGGGAAATTAAAATGAATTTAACATTTTAAAATTTAAAATTAAATAAGAAAAAGTAAAATTAAATAAGAATAAAATG
>PVKS010037374.1:0-18680 GCA_004027875.1 Aplodontia rufa | reverse complement strand
TCCTTGTTGAAGCGGAACAGTCCATTTGGGATTGAGAACTTGCTGACAAAGAAAGGAATTAAATGAGGGACTGGAGGTAAGGAAATGGGAGTACAGAAGAAAGCAATAAAGCAATGTGTGACCTTGTTCCTTTGTTAAATAAATGAGTTAGAAAATATCTGAAATATAACCCCAACTGCTTTCCTCACATTCTGGACCCTAAGCTCCATGTTAATTATGATGCAGTAGAAATAACATGGGCTTTGCTGTCAGAGGAACCTGGGTGCAGATGCCACTGAGGCTCTCGCAGCTGTATGCACTTTGGTCATTCTCTGCCTCCTGAGCCTCAGTATTCCTAACTGTGAAGTGGGGATGATCACACATCCCCCACAGGTTGATATGAAGATTGGGAAGATGACTTAAAAGTAATGCCAGTTCACCTAAAAGCAGACCACATGATGTAAGCTGTCGAAGCAGAGTTTTCATTGAGAACTCACTATTATTTTGGGTTTTTTTTTTTTAAGAGAGAGAGAGGGAACCAATTTTACTTAGTTTTTCCTGAGACCTTCGTTGCTCTGAGACTTCATTGTATACGTGGTGCTGGGATTCGAACTTGTGTACTCCTGCATGCTAGGCATGCGCCATAACCGCTGAGCCACCACTCCAGCCCCTTATTTTGAGTTTTGATTGTGCATTAGCAACTTCTTTTTTTAGGAGAGAGAGATAGAATGAGAAAGAGAGAATTATTTTTATTTAGTTTTTCATTTGGCCTTCTCTGCTCTGACACTTCATTGTATATGTGGTGCTGGGGTTTGAACCTGCATCCCTTCTCATGCCAGGTAAGTGCCGTAACTGCTGAGCCAACACTCCAGCCCCATTAGTAAATTTTTGATTAAGCTGAATTTTCACTCTTAGGTCTCTCACTTGACCGTTTGTGTTTAAAGTCATCCAAAAAAACTATTGAAGTTAGGTACCAGGACTGTTCTAGCCAGAGGATGGTATTCCCTGACACATTTACTATTCTGATACCCAGTAAAGATACTCACCATTTAAATAAATTTATAAATTTCTGAGTGTTATTTATTGAGCATGTACTTGGCAGAATGTGCACAGCAAAATCACCTCCACCCACTCTGAAATAAGTTTTTACCACTCACAGCCTATTACAACCTGTAACATACTACATTTCAAATCAAAAGTCTAATTCTGACATTGGCTGACCTTGCCGTGGGGTTTCAGTATTTACCCAGTACTGACCCGGGCAGTTTTCTTGACTGTGAGACCCTAGAGTTCAATCTTTGGAACACATAGAGGTATAGCTAGGGGTGGATGCGGAACCCTTATATGGAATTGGATAAGGTTAAAGGGGGAGATATAAGGAACTTGTCTTAAAAGGAGCATTTTTACAGCAAGCACATGTGTGAGGCAAGCTTAATATACTATTGATTTGTTTATTTATTTAGGTAATGGGGACTGAACCCAGGGGTGCTTTACCACTGAACTACATCCCCAACCACTTTCTATTGTGAGAGAGGTTCTCACTCAAATGCCAAAGTTAACCTCAAACTTGCAATTCTCCTTCCTCAACTTCCTGAGTCCCTGGTGTTACTGGCGTGTGCTAAAAATACTTTTCCTTTAGAACTCTGTATAGACTTGAGAAAAAGCAGTCATCAGATCAAACAGCATTGTTAAGCTGATCGTTATTACTGGGTAGCTTTAGCGGGACTGAGGGAACGCAGAGGATGACAAATCCTTTTGGCCCAGCAGCTGTCCTCAGGCCGGCGCATGGCCATCGGCAGTCTATCATGCGCACCATCCCTGTCTTGCCAGACTTAGAGACACTTACACTCAGACTTCAATCAATGACAGGACAAAATTAGTCACTGAGTCTTGACCGCGCTGGGAGGTGTAGCTTTGTCTCTCCTGAGATTCTTAAAATCCTAATCTTCTGCAATCAAAAGCGGGAGAAGAGACAAGCACACATGGGAATTAAGACAAATATAACCCAGACAAGGGAACAACTAATCACTTGTGTCATCCTGGGTGGAGTAGGGATGCTGGAGAGAATCAGGGATGAGGATAGAGCCAACTGGGATTAACATGGAAGACGTCTGGGCGAGGGGAAGGTCCCTGCTCTCCTTGTTCCTCACTACTAATTGAAGACAAAGGGGAAAGTAAGTGTTATTTCAGATCCTCTGGACAAGATAGATGATTGAAATGGCCATAGGTAACTGTCACAATTTTTCTTTTTTTGGTACCAGGGATTGAATTTAGGGGTACTTGACCACTGAACCACATCTCCAACACTTTTTATTTTTTATTTTGAGACAGGGCCTTGCTAAGTTGCTGAGGCTAGCCTCAAGCTTGGCAATCCTCCTGACTCAGCCTCCAGAGTCACTGGCATTACAGCTTTAATTTTTGTTTAATTGGCAGCTTTCCTGAGCTGCCCAAAAGGTTGAACCTAAAGGTGGTTCCACTAGGTTCCTCTAGGTTCCTAGGTGCAGCCCTGCGTTGTTTCTAAAGACTGCTGGCAGCCACATGCCTGTCTCTGGGAAGATCTTTTCACCAAGCAGGATTTTGCAAGTTTTGGAAAATGGACCCAATAGGGGGCCACCCTCAATAGCTACTGTGCATCCAAACTTCTGGTTTCTGGTTGTAGGACCAGGTGCCTTGTGGGAGTCACAAACCTCAGCGTCCAGCCTCTCAGGGGTCCTCATCGGTCCTCAATGGAACATCGAGTGACTGGATGGACTTTTTGAAAAAGCAAACATGTTCAAAACTCAGAATGTTTTCTCCCCTCCACAGAAGCTTTCCTATAGATCTGAAGCACCCAACTAACTGCTCATTCATCATGAGAAACAGGTTTTGTGGGCCGCACTCCCATACAAACACCCCACTGCCATTAACCTGTATGGCAGAAGTTGAGAGGCGAGAAGCCTGGGTTCTGATCACCAGGAACGCGCATCTCTTCGGGTGGAGAATGTTGAAGTGAAAAAGAGATTTGTACTTTGCAAGCGCTCTCTCTCTCTCTCTCTCTCTCTCTCTCCCTTCTTTTCTCCATGGATTTTTCACTATCTTGAGTAAAGTTCAGTTTTTAAAGATCCAGCCTAGTTGTAAACACAGTCTTTAAAACCTCTGCACTGCTTCACCGCAGAATTTATGATTTGTTTACACTCGAGGCGAGGAGCAGGCAAGAGGGGTAATCCTAAAGCCTTTAGTGGATTACTCAAAAGAAAAAAAGGGGAATGCGGGCACATGCATAAAAATACTTCCTTGTTCCATCTGTGATTTGTGGGTGCAGAATTCTTCCTGATAGAGAGAGGTCATGCCCGAAGGAAATTAGCCCAAGCAACACTTTGTAACCATTAGAACAAGTTCCTGGGATCTCAATAGAAACTTCTAGAAAGCCATCGATTTGGGGATTTGGAAAATGTGCGTGAGAATATCCGGGGCAGGTACCTCAGCAGCAATTTGGGGTGTTGCCAGCACCAACGCCTTCTGGGAGTCAAACGGTCATCAGCAACTTGGCTTGAGATCACCCTTACGTGGGACTAAGACTCAGTCAGAGCAAGGGCCACGCAAGACACACTTCCAAGAAGAAAATTCTAAACAGAAACCCAGGCATGACTGTCCTTTTAATAAGGACTTTTGAAAGTTAGAGACCAAAGAAGGTGGCTAGTCGGAATTAATCAATGCAAGATTCTTTTCAATAAATCACAGGGGTTTAAATTCTTCCCTCACAGTTTCAGAACTGATTGTCTCCTCAGTAATAGAAGTTGGAATATAAATAATATACAGGAGAGGACTTCTAAAGTCCTGGTTCTAGGGAGAGCCCATACCTACTTAGTCCTACTTACTGGTTTCGGGACCTTCAGAGAACAACACAACAGGCTTGGAGTTCCTTACCAGTAATATGGGAACGCTAATATCTGCCACTCAGAGGAAAACTAGAATAACATTGTGCCTACAAAACAGCTATGAACATATTGTGTGCACGTACGAACATGAAACATCGAATACCATCATCGCATAAACCTATAATGTACCAGCAAGAAATGTGGGTAAGAAAGAAAGGGCTACGAAGCAAGCCCATTAAATGTGAAGCATTTTCATGAGTGCTAACGATGATGATGGCTGTGAGACGTATTTTTGAAATACACTCTCGGGCTAAGGGTGTAGCTCAATGGTAGATCTAGCACATGTTTAGCATGCATGAAGTGAAGCCAATCCAAGAAAGAAAGAGAAAAGTCGGGGGAGAAAGACACCACCAATCCCCATTCCAGAATGAGTGGCTTTTACCCGGTGGGGAGGAAAGGGAATTTTTTTATCTTAACTCACCCCTAGTTAAGGAAAGTACCCTCAGGAGGGCACCCAGGAGGACTGGGACAGTGGGCAATCTCAGCCTATCTGGCCCTGTCATATATAATGGGACAAAAATAAACAAATTAAAAATATATAAATAAATAATGGGACAGTCTAAAGCTATTTAGTCCCTTTTGACCTCCAGTTTCTAGGTGTGAGATAAACCATAGGTTTCCAAATTTTTTCCCACCACTAAATTCTTAACGATTTCCTATCAGGTAACAAGTAAATAAATTCAACAATGATGAATAGCTGATTTCAGGATAGTTTCATAGGCTATATATTAATTAGAAATAGAGATTCAACAGACCTATTGTGAATTGATATCAGGCAAGGATTAACTCCATTTCTGTAGAAAGACTGTTTGAAGTTATCCTACAACTCTCTTTGTGCTACACATGGCCGTCATTCTTACCAAGTGACACTTTGAGTATGCCGTTGGGGAGACAAGATTAAAACTCTTTAATCATTGATTTAAGGAATTTGAGTAATACTGTTTGGCTTTCCAGCAGGCATCTTAAATATTTAAGGGAGAATGTGTCAATATTTGTATTAAACAAAAGGAAGATACAAGAAGACAAGTGCCCAGCTGGTACTGACACAGCCCCCATTTCAGAAAAGAGGTGGAGTTTGTTGCCGGTGGAAAGCTGTCCAGGTACCAAGCAGGAGGAAATGAAGCAGCCAACAATTCAGACTCGCTTATCCTCCATAAGGCTTCTTTAAATCTGCTGATGGAAGTTACATAAAATGAATCTATTATTGGGAGGAACTGGTTGCTAAGAAGTTTAGATGGTATCATGTCATTCCAAAACACAAAGGACAGGATATGAATGAAATACTTTAAACTCTAAAGCTGTACGTACTAAGACATCACGTGTGTTCATCTTTGATCCAACTTCAGGATAGGTGAAGTTTCTAAGAAATCTGAGAAGATATAAATGACACGTGAAATATTTCCATTCTGTGGGTTTCAGGATGTGTTCGGCCATTGTCTGCTTTGTGGGAGCCCACATCCCATGGCATCCATTCGCTCCTGCCTGATAGACCAGGTACCAGGCTGTGCAAGTTACCTGCGGGTGGGACTCAGCTGGTCTCTCCCACCGACTTTCTCAACACTGCAGGAACTGGTATCTGTTGCCAGGGACTTCCTTTAAGGAAAGTAGTGTGGCAGGTGGATTCTCCTGCTAACAGTTCGCGTTTCTCAGGTGACAGGGAAAATAAGGGAACCAGGACAAACAAGGTGATGACCTCCCCTAAGAACAAAGCAATCAGTCCGATAGAGTTGGCGGGGAAAGAATGCTAGCGATGGAAAACTCCTGCTTTCTTGCCCCAAAGGAAGGAGCAAGTGGGGTACCTGGCCTTGTACTGTGAGCCAGCTACTTGGGACACTGAGACGGAAGGATTACTTGAGCCCAGGAATTCAAGACCAGCCTGGGAAACATAGGGAAACCCCAAAACTAAACAAAATAAAACAAAACATAAAGACTTGTGCGTTTTTCTTTGGGTAAATCAAGTTACTTAGGATGGACTGGGGTTTTTCTGCTTTGGGCTCTTCTGCATTCTCAGCACAGAGAACAGCACATGGCCCTTAGGAGACATGCATTGATTCTGGCAGAGTGGACCAAAGACACAATGTGTGGTTATTTATATATATATGAGGGACAGTGAGAGAGAAAGCGAGAATCAACTTTTATTTAGTTTGCCATGTAGCCTATCATTGCTTGGACACTTCATTGTGCATGTGTTGCTGGGGTTCGAACCCACGTCCTCATGCATGCCAGGCAATCACTGTAACCACTGAGCCACTGCTGTAGCATGGCTATGTAAAAAGTAGAATCTGCCAGGCATAGTGGCACTCACCTGTAATGCCAGCGACTCAGGAGGCTGAGGCAGGAGGATCCAAAATTCAAATCCAGCCTTGAGTTTCTGTGGAATTTGCCCGTGGCAACTTTAATTTAGTAAGGCAATTTAGGGAGGCCCTAAGCACCTTAGCAACACCCTGTCTCAAAATAAAAAACAAAAAATGGGCTGGGGATGTGGCTCAGTGGTTAAACACCCCTGAGTTCAAACCCTGGCATGAAAAAAAAAAGAAAGAAATGTAGAACTTCACCTCAGTCTGTGAACTGACTTATTGGTCCCACACCTACTTGTTATGGATGGATCAGATGTCACAGCTGTAAAGAAACTTCTCCAGAAAAGCAGGTGGTAATGCCATGTGCTGGTCAGAACCATGGGCTCAGAATGAATTCAGAGTCACCCTAACAGTGTGGACCGGATGTTCCCCAGCCTGTTTCTCAACTGTAAAATGGAGGTAATTAATAGTGCCTACTGCAGGGTACTGTTGTAAGGAGTGAATGAAGGAAGGTGTGCGATTCAATTGTCTCTGTGCAGCCAAGCTGAGAAAAATGATTTCTCCCTCTCCCCGCCTCCCATCCTTTTATACCAGGGATTGAACCCAGGGGTGCTTAACCACTGAGCAATATCCCCAGCCCATTTTTTTTGAAAAATTTTAAACAGTTTATATGAATGAAAATACATGCTTAACACAAACTATTTCATTCAGAACTACACAGTACATACTTTTAAAGTAAATTCTCAGAAAAAATATTGACCAACTATGTCAAGATGATAAGCAAATGGCTTAGAACAAGAGATGGATGCACAGAAACTCAGGACTTTTAAAAACCCACATCCACCTCTTCAAAAGTTTTGCCTGTAAGGGATAAAATTCAACATGTCACTAGCAGGGCAACAGGAAAAAGAAAAAGAAAAAAACTCACAGGGCCTCTTAAGTTTTTCAAAGCACACATCAAGAATTAACACGAAAAATCTCAACTAATATCCCTTAAAATGGTACGGAATGGATCCTAGAAAAAAAAAAGTTAGACATTTATGGTCAAACACAATGATTTATTAAAAATAAAATTTAAAAATGATTATTTTTACATATGCTTCCAAATTTCAGGCATGGGATCCAAGTAGGTTTCTAGAAAATGCTGTAGCCTCCCCAGCCCATTTTTATTTTTTATTTTGAGACAGGATCTTGCAAAATTGCTTAGGCCCTCACTAAGTTGCTGAAGCTGGCTTTGAACTTGCGATCCTCCTGCTTCAGCCTCTCGAGCTGATGGGATCACAGGTGTGCACTATTGCACCCAACTAGAAAGATGATTTTTTTCATAAAGATCCAGGACCTCCCAGGACACTTTGTAGTCCCTGGCACACAGGGAAGACATTGCAACCCTCATTGGAAGCCATCAGAGTGTCTGAGAGAGATCAGAGCCAAAGTCTGCTGAGGGAAGGAGGCACCTCTGCTGGACAACCCCAGGCTACTTACTGGCTATCCCTCTGGAGGAAAGAAGCTAAGATGTTTAAAGTTGGGGAAGATGGACAATGGTTCTGTCTCTCTAGGTCTCCCTGCTCTAGAAGCCTGTTTGGGAGAGGAAAAAAAATGACACCCCCAACCCCTACAAAGTGATAAGACAGTACACTGGAGACTGCGAGCATAATTCCAGGTTATTTCTAAATGTAAGCATGTGCAGAGATGTGACTGTTTAAATCTTTCCATTTCACTGCCCCATTTCCAAAATTATTGTTCTCTAATCACTGGTGACTCTGAGATACATCAAGAGCCAAATGTAACACTAAGGATCTGATCAGATTTCCCAAGAACCCTTTCTCACAAAAGAATCATTGAAGAATGGAGATTTTGCATAATCTTTGAAAGAGAACTCATTTATAGGCTTTCACATGTGGATGAGTTTCTATGGAATTTGCCCACAGCAACTTCAAAAATCTTCATTGGAGCCAAGTATGGTGACACATGCCTATAATCCTGGCTCCTTAGGAAAATGATGCAGGAGGATCTCAGTGAGACAACTTAGCAAGACCATGTCTCCAAATAAAATTTTAATAAAGGTCTGGAGAGCTGGGAATATAGCTCAGTGGTAGAGCATTTGCCTAGCATGCATGAGACTCTGAGTCCAATCCACAACACTGCAAAAGAAAAAAATTATTAGACACTTGAACACTACCTCATCAACTACTCCCCCTCCACCTCACCAGGCATCTCTGTCTTTTCTTTGGTCCTATAAAACGCCTGGTCCTGCTGATTTTTCTCATCCTCTGTTGGACTTTTTCTCTTCCAAATCTCCAATTTCAACTTCTTGCTTCCACTGTATAGAGATGGTCATCCTCCATGAACTCAAATTCCAAAGCTGACACATTTCCAATGATATCACCAGTAAACATCCTAAAAACATCCTAACAACATCCTCCTTTGTTAGAAGACAACTATTGTTACAGATAGCAAAATTTTCCTTATTACATTTTTTTCTTTTTACATATATACAGAGAGAGATAGGGATAGCGAGAGAGAGAAATAGAGAATCAATGTTATTTAGCTTTTCATGTGGCTTTCATTGTTCTGACACTTCATTGTGTATGTGGTGGTGGGGTTCAAATCTGCGTCCTCACGCATGCCAGGCAAGTGCCATAACTGCTGAGCCAGCACTCCAGCCCCCTCTCATTACATTTTAACTTTATGTTTGAATGCCATGGTGAGTATACTTGTTTGTCAACCCAGCACCCATTTGCCTTTTTTGAATTATACCCAATTTCCCCTACTAACAACACAAAATTAAGCAGCCTTAGGATTCGCAGAGGGAAATGAAAGCACCTGCATCTTGGATGAAACGTTTGAGCTTCTGTACCTACTGGCCTAAACACAGTTCTACCTCTGAAGTCTAGTTATGTGACCAGCCACTTGGTTAAGACAGTTGCAGCTGAGGATTTTGTTTCTTGCAGTCAAAAACATTCTAACTGGGGCTGGAGCAGTGGCTCAGCGGTTTCAGTGCTTGCCTGACAAGCACAAGGACCCAGGTTCAAACCCCAGCACCACTTACACAACTAAGTGTTGGAGCAACAAAGGCCATGTGAAAAACTCAGTAAAGTTGTTTCTCTCTTTCTCTGTCTCTCTCACTGTCCTTCTTAACAAAACAAAACAAAAAAAAATCATTTCTAAAAAAAAAAACGCATTCTAACTGGTATGGGCCCCATTGTTTTCTATGAACTGATCTTTAATTCCAGCTAAATTACAAATTCTTAGAAGACAGAATCTTAGATTCCTTTCCCACAGACTTGTGGGAAACATTGCATATATGGCAAGAGTTCAATGAGTATTCATTAGGCTGATTGATTATGATAAGATTCTCAAAGCAAAGACTAAGTCTTCCTCAGTTTTCGTGCATTCACCCTAAAGTCATAGTTTGACTCCAAACACCTATCAATAAGCAATTATTACTTAATGAAAGTAATGGCTGTGGACATTTTTAAATGTAACCCTTTGGGGGTCGTGATTATAAACTTCAACTCTGAGCCTTGGAATTTAAATGCTCTCCATCTTATCCTCCACAATCCTAAGAATCGACTTAATCACAGGCAGGGTTTGACCAAACCCCCAAATTTATAGAATATTGGAAGTTTAAATAAATGTGTTTGAATTTATAGGCATAGTCTCTCCACCCCCTCTCTTTCTCTGAGAGAAGAGAGTATTGATTTTATTTATTCATCTGGTTTTAGTTTTCCATCACTTGGTTGTGTACGTAGTTCTGGGGTTTGAACCTGGGTCCTCACGCACACCAGGCAAGCACTCTACAACTGAGCCACGGCTCCAGCCCCTATAGGCATAGCCTTAATGAACATGTTCACGAACTTTAAAGAAAAACAGGGAGGATGTAATTCAATGGTAGAGCACATGCTTAGCATGAGCAAGACTCTGGGTTCAATTCCCAGCACCAAAAGAAATGAAGGGGAGAGAGAGAGAGAGAAAGCAAGTGACTGAAAAAGAAAAAATAAAGAGAGAAGGAAGGAAGGAAGGAAGGAAATGAAAGAAAAAAGATAGAAACATTACAAGTAAATCCAGTTGAATATTCTCCAAAATCCAAGAGATAAATAAAAACTAACTACAGCAACCGACCAATGTATGGCAGCCCCTATACCACAGTGTGGAGACTGCCCTAGCTCAGGAACTATATGACAAACAAAACACTCAGATGCACCCAGAGCCTTTTCCAAAATCACAGCACGGAAAAGCACTGCATCTACTCAGGCAAGACCTGATCTTAGATCTTTAGCAAATATGTTTTCTCTTCTGTGGAAATCCTGCTCAGAAGCCACATACCTCCTCTTGAGCCCTTCAGTAAGACTCTAGGTACACCAAAGGACCTGGCATTTGTGCTTTTTGGAAAAGTAGGATATACTTATTAGGCTGTCTTGCAACACAGTTCTCCTGTGTGAACACAGGGCGGTTCTCAGTAGTTTAGTTAGGATTACCCTATGCATTGGTGACCAACCTACAAACTTCTACTCTAAGCTCCAAGGCCTCTCTGAGCTTTATCCTGTGCCTAGCCTCCCCTATCCTCACCTAGAACACCTTCCCTGTTGTCACTCCCAGCAAGGAAGAGTCTGGGAACAGGGTAAGTTTCACACAGCCTCTCTGAAAATGAACTTCACAGAATCCCCCATCACTCAACAGCCCACAGGCTACCTTGACCATAATGGGGATGCCTTGTGTAACATAGATATTTGTTAATGTCTAAAGTAGATGTACCTGTATCTTTATTGTACCATTGATTATCAGCTTCTAGAGGGCAAGTATCTGGTCAGAGTCATTCAAACTGAACAATAGGGGAAACTCACAGAGCAAATCAGAGGTTCATGGTTCCGTCTTTATTTTGTAATTCTGCTTTGCAAATGTTTAGTGCCACAGAATGCCACTGGCATCTGGTCATACGCTTCCCCTCCCCTCTTCCCTGTTTCAAAGCACATCTGTCCTTTGTGCCAGCACCTCGAAGCTCTGCTCTCGGCTACATTTTTTAATAAGCTACATGATAATTAGCATGCCTTACTGTGTTATCCCAGCCAGTTGATATCACAGCAGGGCAAATGATGGGAAATTTAGGTAACATGATAGGAAAGATATTTTGTCTCTAGGAGCTTGCCTAATTCCTTAAGTGTTTAAGGCAGGCTTGCCTTAGAAAAGAACCCACCAGGACTGGAGCAGTGGCTTGGCAGTTACGGTGCTTACCTGGCATGCACGAGTACATGGGTTTGAGCCCCAGGACCACGTACACAATGGAGTGTTGGAGCAATAAAGGCCACATGAAAAACTGAATAAAATTGATTCTCTCTCTCTCTCTCACTGTCCTACTATCTAAAAAAAAAAAAAAAACCCACCATGATACCCCACACAAAAGCAGACTTTTAATAGATCACAACAGAGCAACGGCAACAATAATTCTTTCGTACACATGCTTCCTTTCCTGTTTACAAAGCACCTTCTCCTATGCCATGTTATTTTGATAATGATGATGCATGCACATGTGTGGCAAAAAAAATCTTGAAATCCAAGAAGCTTGAAGCATGCTGCTTAGCAAGCTGTCATGCAAGACCTGGAAGTCGTTTTTCAGGCAATTTTTATGTATTATAGGAAACCACAATTTGTGAGTTCAGCATTCTGCTTCCTCTAGAGAAGCAATGCAGAGGCCCAAAGCCAATGGCATCGCATTCTCATGTCTGCAGCTCCATACCAGGAGCACATCTTGGAGTGTCAGTGGGAGGGAAGGAGCCGCCACTTCTTTCTGCTAAGAAATATGATATGAAGGCCAGCAGCGTGTCAGGAAGCAGTGCTGCTCTGAGAGGAGACCCTTATGGCTCTTTGATCCTCAAGGAACACATAAAGGGACATATCCTTCTTCATCCCCTCCCCTACAGCTCCATTCCCCGCTTTAGGATGAGATGAGAGAAGCGATCTTGAAAATGAGTTGAGAACCCAAGATAAAAAAAGGAGATTGCTTTCATCAGGTTTTGCCAGCATCTTCAACCCAATCCGAATGACAAGGTTCCAGCCAGGACCTGGACACCTCACGCAAACAGAAACACTACAGGGGTGTGCCTGCTGAACCCCCAGGTGGCAGGGTGATTCCCGTCATCTTCCCAAACACATACGGTTACCGGATGCCAGTTGGGAGTGGGAGGCAGAGAGTGGAAAGGCAGGTCAATCAGATACCTAGACCTTGCCTGGGACGAAACATCCCAGGTGTGAGACCAGAGGCCAGGTGGCTCTGCATGAAAGTAAAGGGGTAGTTTTTGTTTGTCTAGAGAGTGCACAAGGGGAGGGTTGGCATCTTCAGGATACCTACTTCCCTATTCTTTCCATCAAAATTAAAACTCAACTCCTCAGGCTTTGAAGAAAGGTGGGCCTTCAAACATCTGCGGGTAAAACAGATTCTAGCCACTGTTTATCAAAATCTTACTCTTCCTAGAATATCCCAGGAAATATAAAGGCTAGCATGGTGAGTGGAGCTAAAGCAATTGCAGGAGTATTGCTCGGAATCTTATTTAGTGTTTCTAAATCTCGGTTCCACACAAAATATGGGGTTCCATAGTCAGACTAGACTGAGAGATGTTACATGTGGTTCCCTCTCATAAAAAATCCCCAGTGCCTGTGAGCATAGTCAATAATATTGGATGGATGGAGTGATAGAGGGATGGATGGATGGGAGGATGGGTGGGTGGATGGTTGAGTGGTTGGATGGAAAGGGTTAATGAAGGGTGGATGGGTGAATGGCAAGTGAATGGATGGATGGATACATGGATAGATGGATGGATAGGTAAATGGGTGGGTAAGTGGATGGGTGGGTAAATGGATGGGTGGATGGATTGATAGCTGGGTGGATAAATGGATAGATGGGTGGGTGGGTGAATGGGTGGGTAACTAAGTTAAATCTCTGGCCCCAAGGTGTTTGCATGTGGTTATGCCCACCTAAAATCTCTAAGTTTATTTTATGAGCTCTAAGTAACTTACTGATACTGCCGCCTTAGAAAGTGCTGATGCTCTCTGGTGTTTAATAGTCAGCCAGCCTAAGATCTTTTGGAATTATTTATTTTCCACATTTTTATTGGCACATTATGATTGTACATAATGGTGTGATTCATTGAAACATATTCATATGTGCTTTTAAATATTTTTAAATGCTTGTGTCTGTTCAACACCAGCAAGCTGAACAAGACCAGAAGAGCTAAATTAAAAATTCAGAATTAGGGATACAAGCACATGCCTGAAAAGTTGAACATTAGAAACTTCTTACAATAACCTTCTCTGGGGGATGATGACTTTCTCCAGTGACCACTACAGTTTCTGATACATATTCAATACTAAATGTTTGTCAAATGAATTAATTAATAAATAAATAAATTCCAAACCATCTCTCTGAAGTTGAATTTGCAGACACATGTGCCAGGCTTTGGGTCAGTCACTTTTCAGCTATTCTCATGCTCACTAGCTTCATGGCAATGGTGTCATTAATGAGAATTGCCCCAGAGAGTCTCAAAAAGTCTGGAGTGTAGACTTTTCATTTTTATTAAATTCTATTTGTTCCCAACTTGCTATGACTTTCAGAATCTGATCCATTAAACTTCTGACCTTATCTATTTCAAGGAATGCAGTAAAAATGCTGACTTCAGTCCCACACTCGATCTAGACGTCCTAGAAGACCTGCAATATGAACCTGAAACACCTAGGACTTATGAATGATTCCCTCGGGCACTAATCTGCTGGCATAGCAAAATACATCAACAAAATGGATAAGAACCCAGGCTCTTTCTTCCCAGGGACAAAGACTTGATGGAGGTAAAAGTCAGTGATGTGAATAAAAAAATCAAAGTCGAGAGGTGACACTAGCTAAATGTGTGAGTGTGCGCCTCTCAGTTGCTCACAGATCAGCCAATACCAGCTGCATGGCTCTTCTCTGGCTCCTCTGGCTCTCCCCTCTCACACCTGCACCCATCCAGGCCAGCAGGGCCAGGCAGGCATAGAGCCGAAACTTGCCCTTTGGACATGCACGCACAGCCCCCCCACATCCCTTTCTGGGCTTGCTCCCCCACTTAAGCATGTGTTCCATACAATAGTGTGCCGCTGAATTATATATCTGAAAAATGGTTAAAATGGTAAATATTATGTTAAATACTTTACCACAATAAAAGATGTAAAAAAGGAATGTATTTATTACCAGTAGAAGAGCAAACCTAACATCTATGACACATTCGAGGACAACTTCACCTTTATAATAACAATAATGATAATAATAATTAACATGTGTTGATCCCTTAATAGAGTTCTCACTTAAACATTCAAACCATGTAATTACCCTATGTAGTAGATACTAATATTATCCCCATTAAATAAAGAGGAAACTGAAGCATAGAGAGATGAATTCATTGGCCCAAAGTCACATGGTAGTAATAGTAGGGGTGACTGCAAAATCCTAAAGACATAGAGAAATAATTATATAATTCAATTCAAATGCAACTTAAGGGTTGGGAATGCGCTCAGTAGTAGGCCACTTGCCCAGCATGCACAAGGCCCTGGGTTCATTCCCCAGTACCACACACACACACACACACACAAATGCAACTTAAACACTTATACTTATCCATGGTCAGTTTACAAAAGATTCAGTGTCTCTCCTTGATACCAGAATATATCAGGAAGAACCTAAAGCTACCTGACTATAGCATCTCAATATTTCTAGAGTAATTGTAGCAAATCCAAAACAGTTTAAAAGAGACTTCTCTCTCCAACCGCACATCAGCACGTTTCCACATAAATGCCTCGTGGGCTTCACATGGTGTCTGATGGACGTTTTTAGCTGACTAGGCCCTCTTTCTCTCCCCTCTTCCATCCCTGTGTTCCATGAAAACACCTGAGGTTGCCATTTCTGGGCCTCGTTTATTGACTATTTCAAAGTCCAGTCATTTCTCTGGAATTTTAACAGCCCAAGAATGATGTGCAGCAGACAAACAGAGAAATAATAAGAAGGGTCCAGGGGGAGCAAGTAAAAGAAAAGGCTGGAACTGCCATCAGGTCCCATATCAGAGAGATGGTTTTGACACTGGACAAATATCTGACGCTGAGTTTGAATTCTGACTCCACAACATGATGCCTGCACAGCTTACTGTCTTTTTCTCCTCTGCAAAGTGAGAGCAGACTTATTGCTGCAGTATAAGTTGTTATATGAGAATAAAAAGAAAAAAGCTACTATGCTAAAGCTCTTATTAAACTGCAGAACAGGAAGTGAATGGCTACAGGGATCCTGCCTTTGCAATGTGTATAAAAATAGCCAGTAGTACACGGGCATCACCATAGTTCAAATAAAAAGAAGAATCCAGGCGCATTAGAAAGAACCCACTGATAGAAACACGCTACTCCACTAAGTTAGTTTAACTGCCTATGTGAAAGGCCCTTACTAAGCAGGATTTTGACTTTCTATCTGATTCATATGATTTCTTGTTACTCAGGAAAGACTTCAACTGAAGTTATTCAGGGAGGTTAGGTATGCATCAGTAATATCCTAGGATGAAGTCAAAAAGGACAAATTCTGGGGATGGAGTGGTGGCTCAGCACGATTGAAGTGCTAGCATGGCATGTGAGAGGACCTGGATTCAAACCCCAGCACCACATACACAACTAAGTGTCAGGGAAGCAAAGACCAGTTGGAAAAAATAAATAAAATTGATTCTTTCTCTCTCACTTGCTCCCTCTCTCTTAAAAAAAGAAAGAAAGAAAGAAAGAAGAAAGAAAAAGAAAAAAACAAAGTCTGTGCCTTTATTGATCCAAGGAAAATAGATGGCCTATCCCACTGGCTTGGCCCAACATGACCATTTGTGTATTTGAAAGATCCTCTCTATTGTTCGGTCTCCATTCCCAAGTTACAAATGTTAAAATGTAGATACTGTCAAGAAGTTCCAGTCCCATCACCTGATGTCACTGAGGGATTATCCCAGAGGCGTTTGCCAGCCACTGCCTCAGTCCTGGCCCTGAATTTGCCTTGGCAGGACTCAGAGTGCTCCATGAGGTTTTGTTCCAATGGACAGCTCCCCATTCAGGCACTCACCTGAGGGTCAATGTCCCCCAGGCCCTTTTCTGAAACATGGGTGAAAATTCAGTATCACCTCTCCTTCTTCCCAGAAAGCCCCCTCTTTTCCAGCACTGGTTTTATTTCCCCCGGAACATCTATTCACATCTTCCTATCATTCACACCCTACAACAACATTCCACGCTTGCCAAGTGCCAACAGCAAATGTGTTCTCCATGCCACATGTAAAGGCATGGCCCGTGCCCTGAGGGCTTGTGATGTAAGTCGCACAAGAAATAATATTTAGACAAGTCACCAGATCAAGAGGTTGATAAGATTCAAATGTGTGCTGTCCTCCTCCTCCCTCTGCTCTCAAGGGCAGGTCTTTTGAAGCGAGCCAGGAGTGAAGAGATGGGTCATTCAGATGAAACCCAACCAGGGGTGGGGAGAGAGAAGTTCAGGTGGAGCCTGAGAGGCAGCTTTGGGCCGAGGGAAGATCGAAAGACGGAAAGAGGGAAAACTGAAACAGAAGGAACAGAAGGACATTTTAAAGGGACTGAGAAGGCACTTCAAAGAACAGCCCCCATGAGATGACCTACAAGCACCGTGCCCCTCCCTTGGAGGGGACAGAGGCAGAAGGGTGACACAATCGCCTCTAAGTCCCTTTTTCAATGGTCACTGCTAAGATCTCCACAAGGACACAATTTCAAAGTATCTGCACACACAGAGAATGCTCCTGATCATAATCAACAACAGAAAATCTAGAAAACCAAAATGTCATCAAAGGGAATGGTTAGAACTGCATCTCCTCATTCCCACCTGCCCGGAACCCTGACTCCAATCCTGGTAAACGATCCTGCTCTGTTTCTGTATGTCTGGTCATTATTTTTAAGATTCCACATGTAAATGAGACCATGCACTATTTTTCTTTTTGTGTCTGGCTCATTTCACTTACTATAGTGTCCTCAAGGTTTATCTTTTTATTTTTCCTTTATAGTGGCACTGGTGATTGAACCCAGAAGCATTCTGCCTATGAGCTACATCCCCAGCCATTTTGTTGTTTTGTTTTGCTTTGAGATAGGGTCTCACTAGGTTCCCACGCTGGCCTCAATCCAAAGCATACGTGGTGTGCCACCTTGCCCAGCCTTTATTCTTGTTATTTTTAATAACAGAATTTCCTTCTTTTTTAAAATGGAGTAATATCAATTGTGCGCGCATATCTACTACAGCACCTTTATCCATTCATCTGCTGATATACACTTTGCTTTGTTCTGTGTTTTAGCTATTGTGAATAGCGCTGCCGTGAATGGGAAGGGCAGATGTCTTTGAGAGATGGGGATTATATTTGCCTTGTCAAAGGGTACCAAGCTGTAGTTATATAGGATGAATAAGTCCACGAGACTTGGACATCATGAAGACTAAAGTTGACACCACCATATTATAGACCGGATTTCAAATGCTCTTACCAAAAGAAAGGAAGGAAAGAAGGAAGAAAGGGAGGGAAGGAGGAAGGAAGAAGGAAGGAAGGAAGGAAGGAAGGAAGGAAGGAAGGAAGGAAGGAGAAAAAGAAAGGGTGGGAGGAAGGAAGATGGAGGGACCAAAGGTAACTATATGGGATGACAGGTGTGTTCATTTGTTTGACTCTAATAATTACTTCAATATGTATATGTGTGTATATATATGTATATATATATATATAGTACATTAAAATATCATGGGATATGCCTTAAGTATATGAAAAATTTTAAAAAAAGAAGAAAAGTTTAAAAAAAAGAAAGAACACATAGCATCTTTCTCTAACTCTAGATAGAATTTTGCCTACCTTCTCATCTTTACCAGCATATATTTTATATTTTAGCCATGATTTACAATAAATATCATATTGTAATAGTATATCATCAGAAATTGGTTAGTACATTCAGGATGTCACCAGGATAAATATTATGCAGACACTGAAAATGATCATTATGAGGACAATGTATAGACATAGAGAAATGCTATAATCAGGTGAAAAAAGCATGATATTAAATGGTATGTTACAATGAGCTTGTCACAATGCTAAATAAATGTACGTTTTTATGGCCAAAGACAAGAAAATATGTAAATATAAAAATGCTGCAATCATATTTGGATGGTAGTGTTAAGGGTTTTAATTTTTTCAAGCTTTTTAGCATTGTTTTTATATCCGTGTTTTCCATTTAGAATGACTTTAAAGCTGTGGTGGATTCATTAATGGAGATTGCCTTTCCATGTTAATTCAAGTATCTCAGAAGAGAAGAGAATGGGAGGAGAAGCTGTTTTCCTTTTTAAACACCCAACAATAATCCAGACTGCTTTATCACCATAGAAGGGTGCTAATTAGTAATTTCTCACATCACTGATGAATAAGCCACATGGGGGTAGGGGATGGATGGAGGTGTGGAACAC
>PVKS010037373.1:0-18674 GCA_004027875.1 Aplodontia rufa | reverse complement strand
TGCAGTTACCACCCAGTCAGTCCCTATCAGGAGATTAATGCACTGACTAGTTAAGACTCTCAATTATTTTTTTAATTATTTTTTTAATTAGAAGTATATAGAGATACAATTGAGGGGGAAATATTATCAAACCACCAGTAACCAATGTATATATACTTTGTTATCCAGGGGTAATGCCAAAACATGGATGACCACCTTGGGTTTCACCTGTTGCAGTTTCCCCCAGAAGAACTCTTGCGTTAAATGGGTATCTCGTGGAGGAATGACATCAGCTTCTGAGATGGTTCCCCCATATTCCCACTCTCCAGTCTCCTATGAGTTCTTCATATACCCTCCCGCCTCCCTATGCCTCCAGGTATCCTAGGGAGCCATTCCCCTATTACGCTGAGAATCATACAATTTGAAGTTACTGTTAGGTTAGCCATCTAACCTACTGCTTCCCCAGGTATTCTAGCTTCCACAGATGAGAGAAACCATTTGGCCCTTGAGTCTCTGAGATTGGGAAACTTCACTTAGCATAGTTCTTTCTATCTCCATCCATTTGATATTGAAACCCATAATATCATCTTCTCTAATGGCCGAGTAGTATTCCATTGTATATATGTACCAACTCGTCGAGTGAGGGGCATCTGGGTTGGTTCCATAATCTAGCTATAGTAAATTGAGCTGCTATAAACACATCACTATAATACGCTGATTCTAACTCTTTTGGGAAAATACCCAGTAGTGGGATAGCTGGGTCGTAAGGTGGTTCCATCCTTAATTTTTTGAGGGTTCTCCACACTGCTTTCCATAGTGGCTGAACCAGTTTGCGGTCCCACCAGCAGTGTAACAATGTTCCTCTTTTCCCACAGCCCCTCCAGCATCTGTTATTGTTAGAATTTTTCATTTTTGCCATTCTAACAGGAGTGAGGTGGTATCTCATTGAAGTTTTGATTTGCATTTCCCTTATAGCTAATAATGTAGAGCATTTTCTTATATATTTATGGGCTTTCTGGAATTCCACTGGACAGAAGTTCCTTTTGAGTTCTTTAGCCCATTTATTGATTGGATTATTTGTGAGTTTGGAGTTTAGTTTCTTTGGTTCCCTGAACATTCTGGATATTAGCCCTCTGTCTGAGGTGTAGCAGGCAAAGTTTTTCTCCCATTCTGTAGATTCTCTCTTGATGCTCTTGACTAGATCTTTAGCTGTGCAGAAACTTTTTAGTTTAATTGCATCTTATTCATGGTTAGGAAGAATCAATATAATAAAGATGGCCATTCTACCCAAAGCCCTATACAGATTCAATGCAATCCCCATCAAGATACCTATGGCATTCTTCACAGATATAGAAAAAGAAATTCTCAAGTTCATATGGAATAACAGGAGACCCAGACTAGCCAAAACATTACTCTATAGAAAGGAAGAAATAGGGGGTATCTCAATCCCTGACCTGAAATTATACTCAGAGCTGTAGTAACAAAAACAGCATGGTATTGTTATCAAAACAGAACTGAAGATCAGTGGAACAGAATAGAAGATCCTGAGACAAACCCCCACATTCTATCAGATATTTGATAAAGGGGGCAAAAGTATAGTGTGGAAAAAAGATAGCCTGTTCAACAAATGGTGTTGAACAAACTGGACAGCCATATGTAGACAACTGAAGCTGGATCCTTATCTTTTGCCCTGCACAAAAATTAAATCAAAATGGATCAAAGACCTGGATATTAGGCCAAGAACTTTAAACTTACTAGAAAAAGAAGTAGGGTCAACACTACACCTTATAGGAGTCGGCAGCTACTTCTTTAACAAAACTCCCATGGCTCAAGCTTTAAGACTCTCAATCATTTCACCTGTGAAGTTCCCTGCAATTTCACATGAATGAGCTGGGGGTGGGGGCAGGCAACTCATATCTGAACTATGATGCGCTTTGTCCAGTCTTATGTGGCTCTCCCATTTATGAAACTTCAGTGATTTGATTGTCATTGGTAAGGTTGAGGAGTTCCTGTATCTGGTGTTCTAAAATGATTCGGGATGGTCTTGTATCCAGGTACTTCGTGATTTAGTTTGATAAGTTGATAGGTATTAATTATTTATCAATTTGTGCTGTGTGGTTGCGCCAGGTAGATGGTGAATTTGTTTACTTGTGAAAACAAGGTGTGGAGTCATTGTATCTTAGCACTTGTACTCAACTTGAGTAGCTCATGGCAAACTAACACCTTACAAAATGGAGTCACTCAGGTTTAAGCACAGTCTGAAAACAACTGCTCTAGGTATCATGGAGTAATTCAGAGCAGAGTGAACACTTTTCTCCAAACCAGCATGTAGTGATTTCTGTTAAACATGATGATATAGAGAGCTAGGTTTAGATGTGAAGAGATAGTGTGTACCTACTAATTTGCTGGGATACTTCAATTCTGATATATTTTTCCATATTTATCTTCATTTTTCCTATGTAGTCTATTTCTATTCTCCAAAAAATCTAGCTTTACAGTGACATGTCATAAATAAATAATTCAGAAGGTATGAGAAAAGAGATTAGAATTCTGAAGACATTAGTGGATGACCCAACAAGAATGCTGCCACAGGGCTACTTACTATTGAAAATGAAATAAAATTAGCTTACTAAGAGAAGTGGATAGACCATCTTTCTCCTGCTTCTCTGTGCGTGCTCTGAATGAACTCATGATCGTTAGGTTTCCATCACTGTAACAAATACATGAGACAGTCAACTTATAAAAAGAAAAGGTTTACTTTGGCTCACAGATGAAGATTTCAACCAATGATCAGTTGGCCATGTTTTTGAGGGTTTTATAAGGCAGTACATCATGGGAGAAAAAAAATCTATGGCGAGAACAAAAATGCTCTCCTCTGGGCTGGAGCAGTGGCTCAGTGGTTGCTGTGCTTGCCTGGCATACCTGAGGATGTGAGTTTGAACCACAGCAATACATACACATGAAGTGTCAGAGCAACAAAGACCACATGAAAAACTAAATAAAAAAATAATTATCTCTTTCTCTCTCGCTGTCCTTCTCTCCTTAAAAAAAGAAGAAAAGAAAAGAAAAATGCTCTTCTCATGGAAAAAGCCCAAGAGGGAAAGAGGTAAGGGCTGAAGTCCCACAATCCCCCTTAGGGGTAGTCCCCGCTTACATAAATACCTGCTCTCCCTAGGCACCACCTCTTAAAAACGCCACTTCCTTACAAGAGCATCAAGCTTGGGACCAAGGCTTTTTTACACATGGATACTTGGCGGACACTGAAGATCCCAAATGTACTAGGAATTTAGTGTTTCACATTTATTCTGCTCAAAAGTAAAGTGGACAATTTACTTTTCAGGCATGACCACTTAACTAAATTCATACATTTACTTTTTGTTTTTCCTTTGTCACTGTTTTTTTCATATCTATTATTGATTCTTATTATATTTCTACGTTATTTATGCATGAATAATTAGATAATCCTTTGTGCTACTCTTGTTTTGTTTTATGATAGGAGCTAATAATCATTTTCTTCTTATTGGAGCAATACTAGTAAAGTGTACAAATCTAGACAATATAAATTTAATTTGCATACATCCATGTAGCAATAAATAGGGAAAAATAAAGATGAAAATTATTTCAGGAACAAAGATGGCTGCTTTATTTTCTGCATCACAGTCAATACCCATGCCTCAAAGCTTAACCAATATTTTAGTTTCCATCAAAATTGGGTGTGCATGTCTTTGAAATTATATTTATTGAACCAAATGTGTTTAATCTTCTGTGTGTGGTAATTTTTCTTCATAAAATTATATAACAGCTATAAAATTTAATGTATGTTACTCGAATTTTGTTTCAATTTGCAGAAGAGTACTCTGTCATCAAAAACATGAAATTGTAATTCAATATTCTTTTTATTTAAATTAATAATTTTATACCTTTATAGAAACCTGAGCAAAGAGTACAGATTTCTTGTGAATGCTCTTACCTCTTTTCCCATCATAGTATTCCCTGTTAATAATACTTAACATTGATATGGAATATTTACTATAATTAATGAATTTTAATATTGATGCACTTTAAATACATATTTATATGCATCAGTTGTGGAAAAATGACATATATCTTATATATATTACATACATATGTTTATATATTCAATAGCATCCATATGGTTGCATGTTTTTATAGGTTTGACATGGGTAAAATATGTATCCTCCATGATGGTATCATAAAGAACACATTAATAGCCTAAAAATGATCTTAGCTCCACCTAATCTCTGACAAACACTTATGTTTAATTCTATTGTGAGGTCTGCGTTTTTGAGATAAATACTTGGGATCATATAGTGTGTAGTGTTTCCAGACTGACTTCTTTGTCTTTGCAATGTGTATGTTACGGGGCTTCACATTTTTTTGTGGATGATTACTCGCTTCTTTTTATGACTGAATAGCATTCTACTGTGTGGATGTATCAGAGTGTGCTTCTCTACTTAGCTTTTAAGAACAATAGGTTGCTTCCATTGTTTGGGCAGTTATAAAGGTGCTGAGACATTCATGTGGAGGTGTTGTTTGCATATGCTTTTAAATCATTTAGTTAAGGCAGAATTGTTGGATTATATGATAAAACTATGTTTAGATTGTAAGATCTTGTCAAACTTATGGTTTGGGAATTTAGTATCTTTACAAGTGCTTATTTTCCATCCGTGTGATTTTTTTTCTTTGAAGAGAAAGGAACAGAGAGAGAGAGAGAGAGAGAGAGAGAATCAATATTATTCAGTCTTTCATATGGCTTTCATTGCTCAGACACTTTCTTTTATGCATGGTGCTGGGGTTTGAACTTACCTAAAAGTACTCTAACCACTGAGCCACCGCTCCAGCCCTGCATGTGTCTTTTTGATGAAGTGCCTATTCGCATATTTTTTCACTATTTTTCTTAATGGTTTTAAGAATTCTTCATGTACTTTTCATACAGGGTCTATATAAAAATATGTACAAATTTTCATCTGGCTTTTCTTCTCTTTCTCAGATCATCATCTTCAGCAGAGCAGAATTCCTTCTATCTTAAAATTCAACTTACCAAAGCAATCCATTTTGAATTTTGCTTTTGATAAATTTAAATGTAATCACTAAAGCTACATTTTCTCCTACATTTATTGTTTTCTATAAGTTTTATGCTATGTATTTATTACGCATTTAGCCCAATATCTAATTATTTTTTGAGAAAAAAATGTAAGACCCAGGTCAATATTCATTTTTATAAGAGGATGTCCATTTCTCCCAGCACTAATTGTTGAAAGGATTCTCTCTTCTCCATTGCATTCCATCCCCACTTTTCCAAGGTAGTTGACAACACTTGTGTGAATCTCCTTCAGAACATTTCTGCTCTGTTTTCTTGATCCAGGTATCTGCTCTTCATTATTACTATAACACTATCATGATTATTGCAGCATGCAGTACGATTTAAAATTGAGAGTGTCAGTTCTCTGCCTTTGTTCTACTTCAGTGTTGAGTTGAATAGTTTAAGTCCTCTTTTTCCTATGTAATCTTTAGTACTAATTTGCTGATATGCATGAATTAACTTGCTAAGGTTTGGTTGGAACTCTATTAAATATATAGAAAGACTTAGACTTAAATATATAGAAATGACAACTTAGTATTCAGACTTCTTATCAAAAAATAAGAAAAATTAAAGGCACTGGTTTACCTTCAGTCATTCATTTTCTAATACTATACCTTTCTTTCTCTAGAATTGAATTTCTGCCCTTTATCTTTATCCTTCTGTTTAAAAAAAATCTTTCAAAAATACTTCTTGCAAGGTGGGTCTATAGCAAATTTTCTCATTTTTTATTTGTTTGTGAAAGTATTTTGCCTTCAGTAGCTTTCATGGGAGATAGAACTCTATGTTGACCTTCTATTATTTCTCTAAGTATTTCAGTGCACTCTTCCCTGGCTTGCATTAACTGTCTAGAGAAGTCCAATGTTATCTCACATTCGTTCCTATTTAGGCAAAAGTGTATTTGACATCTTTCAAATTTCCTCTTTGCATATGTTTCTCTGTAGTTTGAATCTGATATGCCTTTGTGTAAACTTTTCATATTTATCCAGCTTGGTGTTCCAGACTTACTGGAACTGTAGTTAATTTTGGCAAATGCATATATAATTTTTATAGTACGTGCTTTAGTCAGCTTTTTTGATACTTTGACCAAATGGCCTTACAACAACTGCACAGAGGAGTAGAAGTTTATTTTGGCTGATACTTTCAGAGACCTCAGCCCATAGATGTCAGAGAGAGATTCCCCTTACCACAGAACAAACTGTATACCATAAAGACGTGAGCACAATGGTCCACCTCTTAGGCAGCTACCCTGCCTAAGATTTACCACCTGGTTAATCCTTTTTAGGGGATTAATGCACTGATAAGGTCAAGATTCTTATAACACAATCATTTTATTTCTAAACTTTCTTCATTGTATTACACATGAGCTTTTGTTGAATAACTAGTATTTACACTATAACAACGTATCTATGAATGTAAAGTTAGGAAACTTCCCTCTATGGCCTAATTTGCATTCATCAAGTATTGACATATTTTATTTTAATTTAGTTAAAATATTTTCCAACAATCAGTCCTTTTTATTTTCCTATGACTTCTTAGTAGTATGCTGTTTCACTGATAGTTGTTTTCTTTCCTACTTATCTATCTTATTATTGATTTTTAGCTTATTTTTACTAAGGTAGATAATATACTTGGTGTGAATTCAGTTCCTGGAAATTTATATGGATTTGTTTCATGGACCATGATATAGCCTATTCTGGTTAATGATCCAGGTGCACATGAAAAATTGTATGTATTTCTCAATTATTGGAACAGTAGTCTATTTTAATTAGATCAGTTTAATTCATTGCATTTCTCAAAGACTCTATATGCTTAATCATGGATTTTTGTCTTGTAAAAGAGTTTGCCAGCCTTTGCTAATTATGGATGTTTCTATATCTTTTACTGCTATTTTCACTTTATGTATTTTGATGCTATATTGGTAGAAGCACTAACTTAAAATTATCAAATTTGTCTATAGAAATTACCTTTTCATCATTTGATATTCAAAAATATCACATAATTTCTAGTAATGTTTGTTGCACTCGGGATTTTTTATGTATTGGATTAAATAAATAAACTTTAAAAAATATTTTACAGCCTATTTTATAATGCTTTACCTTGCACTTTAACGTTCTTTGAAAAAGTTTTTTCTAACTTGCAAGTAAGTTATTTTTCCCAAACATTTTGGTCATATTTGTTTCTTTCTTAAAATTTTATTAGTGAGTTTGTAACCCATGGTGATCTTGAATTAATTGATAGTTTTCTTTTTTATCTTTTCTTGTCTATGTTCTTGCTAATTATATATTTCATTATTTTGCCATTGTCAAAAAGATTACAACACGAATTCTTGACTTACTGTACTAAATCTTACATTTGGTATTTCATCGCTTCTCAGACATTAGTTTGATCTTCCAGCCCAGTAATTCCAAATCTATAAGTCCCTGCACTTATTTACAATATTCCAACATGAATGTACTATTTTGTCATATATTTTAATGCAATATAATTTTAATCCAATATCACATAATTTTTGTTATTTTACACAGTTAATATTTATTTAAATACATCAACATATTAATTTTTACCAACACTTTATTCCCCCATATCTTCTTGGGACTTCACATAGTGTACATTTTGGAGGGATGGTTATTTTATGTTTTATTTTTGTTTGTTTGTTTTTATTTTTGGTGATGTTGGTGTTGCTTTTGCTTAAAATTTTCATTTAGGATTGCTTTCCTGTTCAAATATATTCATATGAAACTGTCTAGATAAATTTCAAATTATTGTTGCTTGAATGAATAGTTTTGCTTGTCATAAGATTGCTATTTGTTTCTAAATATATTAAAAACTTCATTTTATAACCTTAATCTTATTTCTTTTGAGAAGTTGAGCATTGATTTTTATTACCACTACTATCCTTCAATGGAAATACATCTTATTTTCTGTGGTTAATCTTGATGCTCTCTTTGTCTACGTCTTTCAGTAGTACTATAAAGTGTGTGGTAGGCTAAAAAGAAAGCCTCTCTACACAAATACATGTTCACACCCTCATCCCCAGAATGTGCAAATACTTTTTTATATTAAAAGGAAGGAGGTTAATAAACACGTACAACTCATGCACCAATGAAAAATGTGAAGAAAAAGAAAAAATAATAAAATAAAAAGAAAGATGTTAAATTAATGATCTTGACATGAAGAGTTTATACTGGATTGTCCATGTGGTCACCAATTTAATTGGATAGTGTTATGAAAGGATGTGTCATACAGACACAGCTGAAGATGAGGTGAGGACAGAGGGATCCTTAAAGTGATCTACCTGTTTGCCACTGACACTGGGCAGCCATCTCTTTCAGCTGTTTCCATTAAAGTCCTTCACTGATGAAGAAACCTTGCTCGAGACAAAAGGCTATCCTGCCTCATGCAATTACGAGTGGCATCATCCACAGAATCATGACTTGATCAAGGATTTTATAGAGGAGATCATAGAAGGCTTTAAAGCACAGAAGTGAGTGAGCTCAGACCAAGGCCAAGAGCACTGGGACAATTTGAGTGGATCTTTGCAACCATGTGCAGAAGCAGTCATAGAAATTCAATTTCCAAAGAGCAAGTTGAATTAGATGTGTGGTGATGGCCTTGGCCTGTTCACTTATCTCTTCAATAAAAGTTCTTCTCAGGGTCATTCACAGTCCAAGAAACTGAGATTTCAAACAACTTGGTTTAACAGGTTCACATCCTTGCATTTACCCAAGGCCTTTTCTATGTAAGCACTTTTAATCCCTTTGAATTTTATTTCTTTGCACAAAACAGATACAACTATAGTACTTAAACAAATGAAAAGGGATTTTTCTCATTGTGTTTAGTGTTCAATGACCCACAAATGTTCAAAGAATAAAATTTCTCTCTTTCTCCTCTGATGTTCCTAATACATGATTTTAGTCTTCATAATTTTTAGGAGGTTGCCTTTAATAAACTATAGCAGGAAAATGTGAGAAGTGAAAAAGACAGAAATCATACAAAAGCGGTCTCTTCCTTTTCCTTCTTTCTTTTAGGTAGAGAGAGGGATGGTGACAAGGAAAGAGAGAGAATCAGTTTTACTTAGTTTTTCATGTGGCTTTCGTTGCTCCAACACTTTATTGTGTACATGGTGCTGAGGTTTGAACCCAGGTCCTTGAGCATGCCAGGCAAGTTCCATAAGTACTGAATCATCACTCCAGCCCCTGTGTCTCCCTTTTTTATTTGGAAAAGTATAAGAATTTTTTAAAAATGTATTCTTATTACACATCATTAGTCCCAAGTACACCCATGGGTAAATGAAATTGCAAGGATGTCAAATGTTAGCAGTTACTTACTTTTTCATCAACCACATCATTATCATCTCACCAAACAGAGAAAAGAATAAATTTGTGTCAATAATTACTTGTATCTATACAATCCTTTCACTGTTATCCTTCTCTTAAGATTAGTTGTCCATAGAAGACTCCAAAAACACTGCCTCAGAGATGATTATCTTCATAGAAACACACAAAAGCAAATTCTTTGCAACATAATTTGGCTCTGAGCTATCAATAACAAAAATGCAGAGGTTTAAATGCAGGACAAATATATTTCTCTTACAGATACAACATCCACGATTGGAATGGCAGCATTATCCCACACAAATCTCAGGTATCTTTTTTTCATATTTCTAGTGCGCCATTCCCAGTTATGACCACCCTATTAGTAATTCCATCTAGAAACAATTCTCTGTATCTAATAATACACAACAGTGTTAGCTTTTGCTATCAGAAAATTTCCTGCAAACCATTAATACCACTAAAGGTTGCATTTGGTGTGATGAGTTTTGAATGCTTTATATTTTCACTATTAATAGAAGGTGACCAATGAAGTGTCAATAAGTGGAAATCAGCTAGTAAAATGATATTAATTTGAAAAAAATGTCAGCAGTTTCTACTATAAAAACAAAAAGTGAGCATTCCACCCAGTTCTTTCAATTGTAGAACATGGTAACTGTCGTGATATTGTGTATCTATGCTAATGTTGTACAGGAGATTTACCTACGAGGTTTGGGATTTACTTCTGTATAGTAGAAGTTACATCTAGCTTTTGAGCACTTGGAACACTGTTAGAGCGATGGACTCTTATGGTTTACATATAAGGTTTCCTTAAAAAGCTAACAGGTTACTGATGAAATGGTCAGATGTGAAATAATCAGATTATAGGAGCTGTAGTTTAATCAGTAGATTAACCCATTGGATGGATTAATAATTTCAAAAATTTACTGGGTGTTAATTGTAGGCATGCAGGGTGTGACTGGAGGAAATATGTTACTGGGGACATAACATTGGGGATTATATTTTTTCCCAGCATCTCTGTTCCTCTCTGCTTCCTGAGTGCCAGGAGCTCAACAGTGTTCATCTGCCATACCCTACTGCCATGTTGTTCCATTCCTTCACTCAAGTTAAGAGCAATCGAGCTGCCAACCATGGACTGAACCTGTGAAAATGTGGGACAATATAAACTTTTCCTCCTATAAACTGTTCTTGTTAGCTATTTTGGTCACAGTGACAAAAAAAATGGAATAGCAGATGCTAGTTCAATTTAATTTAAACAAATAGCCACACATAGACAGTGGCTACCATATTGGACTGTATAGGGACACACTTTTTCTATAAATAGATTCAAATATGAGTCATTCTCTGACAAGAAGGTAAGCATCTTCAAACTCCTTTCACTGAAACAAATAAAACAGTTTCAATATCAAGGTATTTTCATACTAATGATTCATCTTACACATTATTAATTGACATTTTGTTATTCTTTACTGTGATGGAAATAACTGATGGCTTTAAAGGCTATTTTCTCTGCAAATTTTAGACAAGAATAAGGCAAATAGTATAACAAATGTGTTTTTTGGCTGTGTGTCTTGTTGTTGTTCATTTTTGTGTGTTGGAAGAGCTTTAACCCAGGTTTTCAGAGAGTGAGCGCATATCCCCAAACACCCTTCTACCTTCTCTCCACTGTAAGATTCTTATATAAATCTGCCACCTAGGTGACCTGCAAAGCTATACCTTACCAAAATGAGCCCTCGGAGTCTTGCTCAGGATCTGGAGCCCAAAATGAAAGATTATTGATGTTTTCAACAGAAAAGCTGTCAATTAGATGTACAGTTTGCCATAACTGCTCCAGGGTATAACCTGAACTCTTCTGTGAATTTACTGGATCTCCTTTGCAGCCACAGGGCCAAGCACACAACTCTCCGCTTCCTTTAGGAGATCCAGATGTTCGCCTAATTTGGATGTGTGCCAGAGACTGGATTATGAGTTTGATGCATTTGAGCCTTATAGCATTTTGGAGTTTTAATTTAAATAGTTATTTTTTTAAGTGTGTTTATTTTTATTGACCACACAATGATACATATTCAAAGTGGATAATTTTGAATGTATTAAAATATGAACAGAATTATAGTTAGTTTTACTTCTAAAGCAGAGTGAAAATGACAGTTATGTTTTTTTTCTAAGTTGTGAAAACTGCTATTTTCATTGTTTACTTTTTTTAACATGTAGCTTTTTAAAAAAGTGTTTCTTATCCTTGTCTCTGCTCCCTCATTTCTTATTCACACTTCTCAATCCATGGCCATCTGGCTCTCTTCCTGACAATCTACCTAGTTTTTGTTGCCAGGGTCACCAATGCTGTCTTTCATTTATTTATTTTTTTTCACTAATTTAAGTCAACACTATTCAGTATTTATCTTACTTGAATTCTCTGCAATATTTTGATTTCTTGCCCTGACACCTAGGGAAGCTCATCAAAGCCACTAAGTCAGAGTTTTTCCAAATTATTTTTTAAGCTTTTGAGATTAATACCAGTCAATGCTTTGACCCAAGAAAGAATTATGACTCAGTCTGTTCTGCCACACTTGCTAGTTTACCTCAAAATTTTGCCAAAAGAGCAAGTTTGTGTGTATTTGATTCCTCTTAGGAAACCATCTGTAACATTAATGCTTGCCCATTATCACTCCCGTGGCTATCCTGTCCCCAGGAACATATCACTCTAGAAGGAAAGGCAGTCCATCAGTGACCACACCCCATGTAGCAATGGATGCATAACTTGGATCAGTCTTCTGAAATTCCCGTCCTCCAGAACACTGATTACAAACAGCTAAGCATGCATCAGGAACACCACCAAGTGGAGGTATTTAAGATAATGATATAGATGTCATAAATTTTAAGTCTTAAACCTAGAGAAGCTGAGGCCATTTATTGTGCAATAGAGGGAGTCTAGGAAAGACTAAAGCCAAGAAAAGCAGGGGAAACCAGAAACAAAAGAGCAAGTACCTTCTGGTTTGAGTCCCGGAATTTAGTTAACTCTCGGTATTTGTGCTATGTGAGTAAACAACTTTTTTCTGCCTCTCTTCTGTTTTTCTCACACTCTTTTTCTACTACCCATCAAATTGTTAAAGAAAATAGAGCCCTCACTGATAATTTCTGAACACTTCTATTAAAAACTTTGCATAATTTAATATGGACAAACCCCTCCCCTTTCCTTTAGCCACCATATCCCTGAGTCCCATCAGAAATCCTGTGCAAGATTACAACAATCATGGAGATTGAGGTTGAGGTTGAATTCATCTTGGGTCTCTTCTCTCTTTCCTGGTTCTTCATTTGAGATCATCCAGCTTTCCCAGTCTGCTCACTATGTCCAGCATTAGCATCAGAAAGACAGAAGTTTAAATACAAATGTGTGAACCAAGCCTCAGACTTTCTGATCCATTTCTTTAGGCTAAGGTCTAAGACTTTGCATTTCTAAGAACTTGTTGATACTTTTGACCAGGTGACCACAGTTGGGAAACCAGTCTTTATACTATTATTTCTAGGATTACTTCTATTAAAAAAAGTGCATGAATTTTTTTTTCCACATGGCTTTCATTGCTCTGAAACTTAGTTGTGTACATGGATGCTGGGGTTTGAACCTGTGTACTTGGTTCATGCCAAGCACGCGATGTAACCTCTGAGCCACCGCTTCACCCCCATACCTGAAATTTGATAGCCATATATTTTTGTTTTATAATGATACTTAAAAAAAATCTCAAGTTTTTAACTATATTTATTTTTATTCATAGTACAAAGGTAAAGGAAATGAACTTTATCATATTTGTCTGTTTTTCCAGTTTGGTTTCCTAATAATGATCATTACATGAATGGATAAACAAAGCAAAATTCCACAAATATGGATACATTTAATAAAAAAATCTTAAATGTGATTTTAAATGTTGCATGGTGTTTAATATTTTTTAGAAATTCTGCAATTCACTGTAGATATCTTTATTAGTTAATATTTGACTGTTTCCACTTTTTATGGTAATAAAAATTGCAATGAACATATTGTACACTTCAGAGAACCTATTAGATTATTTCCAAAGCATGATCTGCAAAGAGAAAGATGACTTGATCAAGAAGCATGAACATTTTAATCACTATTAAGTTACTGGGTAAAGTGTTATGCAAAAAATTATACCAATTTGTACTTCCAGCATCAGTTCCAGAACTGCATTTTAAACAGTAGCTAGAATATTGAAGAGATGTTATAAAACTTATTTTCATATTTATACCATAAATACATTCAAATAAAGTTTCAAATTCTGATTAGCTTTATTCACTTTCTGATTATTTTTATTATGGCAATCATTTATTTTTATTATGTTGTTGAAAGCAAAAAATGTGTAATTATCAGTTTTTAACAATATATTTTAGACAGTTCTTTTAAAATAATAATTTTAAAATTCTCATTCTCTTTCTACGTATATATATATCCCTAGTTTTCTCTTTGTTTCTTTCTCTGTATAGACCTCTCATTCTCTCCATACACACAAACATGCATATTTCTCCTTTTAGAGAGACAGTTGGAAAAGTTTGGGGGGGAGAATTATTCCCTTTTCTTCAAATTTCAAATTTTCACTTAGAGACTTCCACATGAACAATACCCTTTGTTTTGTTCAACTTCTTTATTTTCTCCATTTTAGGCAAGTGGCAAAAATTTACAAGACTGATTAATTTAGAAGCAGGAAATGAGCAGTGGGAGTCAGTTCCTTCTGCATTCGTCTTTGGAATCTCTTCCTGAATAAATCTGCACCCTGGGTTGATCTTTTGGCCATTAGACAATATGAAAGTAAGGTCTTCTACGACAAATGGTTTTCTATCAGTTTTTCTGACAAAATGAGGCTGTTTAATTCAGTAAGGGATATTTGTATTCAAGAATTTCTCGTACTCTCCAATGAAACTTCTTCAGTATAAAAGAAGCAACTTTGACCTATTTTCTTTACTTTTGTTTTTCTGTTTCAATCTACTCTGACCCTGTATCCTCCAAAAAAAATGTTAAAGATTATAACAAAAATTATTTATAAACATTCCATCTTAAGCAATTAATGCATTGTGGTAAGCAATTGAAGCTATTCATACAAAAAGTGTAGTGTAGAACTTACAAAAAGGATTTCATCCATACAAAAGTAAATCTACCACCCTGGTTACTGTAGTTTTAAAATACATATCAGGAAGTTGACCAGCTGAGTTCAAGTCTTTTGTCATCTATTAAAAAAGCCAATATTTCTTATACACCTTCAAAATAATATTCCAGATTTTTTCATGATGGATTCCTGAATTATAGCTTTCTCAAAAGAAGCTGAAGTAATTTTAAGATTTTGGAACTATTGCATTAAATTTTACATTTAATTATGTATCTACGATCTTGTGCTATAAATAAAATTACATAGCTCAGAGATAGGAGGTAAAAAGCATGACATTTTCTTTAATCAAAAAAAATAATTACAAATAACAAAATAAATTCAAAATACATAGTACAACCTGGTGTGTTATACATCTAGAATCAAAAATCCTTTCACCACAGCTAATCCTTTCTTTCTTTGATTTTCATGTAATGGAAGACAGATTAAAACTTTGATTTATTGAAGCTGATAGATATGTAGAATGAAATAAAGTTAAAAAAGGAATAAAAGAACAATGAGAACATTGGTGGATCATCACAGTAAAAACAGTTCTTACTAGTCTAAATGGATTTATTGTGAATGTTTTTTTTTTTTCTCAACCACTGAGGCCCTTCCCCAGTCCTTATTGATTTTTATCTTGAGTCAGGGTCTCCCCTCAGTTAGAGGCTGGCTAAACTGTTGAGACTGGCTTTGAACTTGCAATCCTCCCATCTCAGCCTCCCATGAATGGATATTTTGATACATTATACATTTTCCAAAAGAATTCCAATTGACTTAAAAAACAAAATGTATTCATTACCACAAGATATAGAATATTTGATTATAATTATGAGGGATGGAAAAGTAACATTCTCAATTCTATTGTCATGCAAGGAGAGATCTCACAAATCTATATCATATAATTCTGCCCTTTGGACAAACATTTGGCTAAATTGTTTCTCATTCTCAGATATAGAGAAAGATCAATAAGAAAATGTGAAAATAAAGTCATCTAATCACACTAGTGTTTGATAAACTTTATTTAAATTAAATGGGAATATGTGAAAATTGATAATTTGTTAAGAAATTATAATGTGAATTTTCCAAACAAGGTTGGGTTAATTTGTCTCAATGATTTTCAAGATTAATAATTCTCTGAACTACTGGTTCTCTAATATTACATGCATATGTATGTACAAATACATGTACACACACTTGAGCATTTCATTACCTATAACTCTAGATATATAATAGGAGACTTAAGGATATGTAACAAGTATAAATTAATATTGCAATTAATGCAATGACATTAATTAAAAAGATGTATGAAGAAATATGCACTTTTTTTAAGAACATCATTTTAGATTCGAAAGACACTAGAGATAGATAAGTAACGCCTAAAGATAATTATGAAGACCCATCCTGAAGAAATAAGGGAAGAAAGAACTCTTGTTGACAAAACAAACCACACAATATATTAGAAAATAATATATAATTTAATTAACCCATTGGAGAATTTGATTTTTTAGAATAAACAATTTTAAAACACACTTTCCTTTGTGCATGATTCTCTGTTATGCCTATATCTTGTCTCCTGTTCATGTAAGGAAACATTGCCAAGCAGCTGTTCTTTAATTGGGAGTTCATGGCTCTAGGGCTCAATATATTCACTGTAAGATCTAACTATTAAACACACTTGCACCTGTGAAAACTAGAAATTTACAGCCAAACTTCTCTAGTTTATACATGAAGAAGCCAGATTTTATATAAAGTCCAAAATATACCTTAATATGCCTTCCACCTAAAATATACATGCAGAATATTTAAAATAATCTTATTTTTGAATGACAATTTGGGAGGGAGGTATAAGAGATTGAAAACACTGGAACTTAACCACAGAGCCACATTACCAGCCCGTTTTATTTTATTTGTCAAGGCAATCTTGCTAAGTTGCTTAGGGCCTTGGCTAATTGCTGAGGCTGGCTTTGAACTTGTGATCCTCCTGCCTCAGCCTCCCAAGCCACTGGGTTTACAGGCATTTGTAACCCACCTGGTCCCTGAGTAAAACTTTTTAATGAAGAAAACTTATGTATGCATTTTATTTAAAAATAGCAAATTTCAAGAAAGAATATCATACAGTTAAAATGTCAGTGTGTTCAACAGTTCTAAATTGATATTTTTACAGATTATATTTGTTGAACGAATATAACTGAGGCTTTTAAATCTTAGGAGACTAATATAGAGATTTTTTTTTCAGGGCTGAGGACCAAACTGGGTGCCTTGTGCGTGCTAGGCAAACGCTCTGAGCACTGAGCTAAATCCCCAACCCCAAGATTTTTTGCTACCAATTACAGATTTTTTTTAAAAAATAGGACCTTATTCCAATTTCCCAGTATCTTATTCCATTAGGGACCCTATAATAAAGTACTTGAGAAACAAACATTTAAAGAAAATGTGCATTTATTTTCTCACAGTTCTGCTGTTGGGAAGACTAGGATTTAGGCACTGTAGTGAGGGGTTTGGTCTCTCTGCCTTTATGATGCCTCCTTTTTGCTGTATCCTCCATAGGGTAGAGACATGGTTTTCTCAGAGGAAAGCAGGTATGGAAGGGAAAAAAGAAAGGACATACTCTGGCTGTCAAACATTTTGTAAAATTACCTAGTCTCATTAAATAAGAGATCACTCACAGTGCAACAACCTAAGGGCCACACCTCACTGTACTGTTGTGTGGGTGGTTAAGTTTAAATGTGATTTTTTTTTAAGAGAGAGAGGGAGAGAGAGAAAAAGAGAGAATCAATTTTATTTAATTTTTCATCTGGCCTTTGCTCTGCATTTGGTACTGGGTTTTGAACCCAGGACCTTGTGCATGATAGGCAAGGGCTCCAACCATTGAACCACTGCTTCAGCCCCAATGCACATGCTGGAGGGGACTCCATCATTTGATTCATAGTGTTCTGCTCCTGCCTCTTTCAAAGAATGTCTTTGTCATGTTCAAAATATATTAATTTCAACTCAATAGTGGCAAAAAATCTTAATTCTTTCAGCAATTTTAAGGTCTAAGTCCAAAGAGTCTTCTAGATATCATCTAAAACTGATATGGCTGAGAATCATCACAATTCATACTGAGGCAAATCCTCTTCCAGGTGTGGGCCCTAGAATCAAAACAGTGATGTGTTTGCAGAATACAATCTTGGGGTAGGCCATAGATAAATACTCCCATTCCAAAAGTCAGAAATCACAAGAGAAATGAGGAACAAACCTGAGTATCCAAGACACCAGGGCTGCAGCTCTTTGAGCATTAATTTTTTCAGGACAAAGCATACTGTGCCCTCCACCTCCAACCATGAAGAGTTAAAAAATTAGAAACATCTCTTCTAACCTGTACACCATCAAAATTCACTTGGTAGTGTTAGAAGTGAGCCTCTTGACCATGTGTCCTTCACAGCCTGTTTCATGTCGCTGTTGCTCAGGGAGTAGATTCAAAAGATAAGTTTATTTCAAATACATGGCTCCTATATTTAACCTATAAAGCATATTCAGGTATATTTTGGACTTTGTATAAACTCTGGCTTCTTTACATCTAACCCAAGTGCAACATACAACACTAGCTGAGGGGAGGTCAAATGTTATTACAACTAAAACAGTCCTTTTTCAATCTCGAAATATTATTTTAACTTTATTTCCATAAAATCAAGTATGTTAACTGGACAGAAGAGGCTTCAAATAGTGATATTTAGAAGTCACCCTCACTATATTTACTTTTCTGAAAGTTTTGCTAAAACTTTCCTTTATCACCAGCTTTTCCTCATTCAGGAGTCACTCGTACTACATATTTCAAGAACACATGAAAAGCAAAATTTTTATAAGTATAGTATTTAAATTGTGAAACAACAATTTTTCAATGTCTTTTTTGTTCTTTCAAGCTAAACTGTATATATGAAAGAGAAAATGTCAAGGAAAAGTTAAGGATTAATACTGTGCTAAGAGAAGCAATACCATTACCATAGAAAGAAAAGAAAAGACCTTATAAACAAAGACACATTTCATTTCTGTAGCTTGGAAATATGGCTACAGTGAAGACTGATGTTCTCATCTTCTGTTCTTTAGTATATTGATTACTAGAAACAATTCTGG
>PVKS010037372.1:0-18682 GCA_004027875.1 Aplodontia rufa | reverse complement strand
TTTTTTTTTGAGACACGTTCTGGCTAAGTTGCTTAGGCCCTCACTAAGTTGTTGAGGCTAGCTTTAAACTTGAGATCCTCTGCCTCAGCCTCCCAAGCTGCGGGGTGTGTGCCACGGTACCTGGCTCAATGAAAGCAAAATATTATGTGGACAAATATACTCTTAAAAGATTTCGTAATTGGAACTGATTACAGATCCCTTAAAGTTGTCATCTGACAGAATCAGTAAAAACTGTATAAATGTCTTGAATGTGGACAACTTTTTAAATAGCTTCTCAGAGAAACTTTAGAAGGTAATACTGAGAGTGATTCTAATGTAAAAGCCACAAATGAATGCTATAGGATAAATTTGAAACAGACTATTTTCCAAATATACAGGAAAAAGATTTCCAGTGACACCTTCATGTATGGTTCCTTATTATGCTGAATCTGAAACAACTAAAGGATTTTAAATGACCAGGTCTAAAAAACTATTAGATAACTCTAGACATCACTCACATCATAATGAAGACAATGAGGCAGAAGGTATATATGATGAAAAAATGATACTAAAGTTCTTGTTGAAGGCTGGAGGTGGCTCGGTGGCTTACCTGGGTTGGAACCTCAGCACCTCATAGACAACTAAGTGTCAGAAGAACAAAAACTAGATGAATAAATAAATAAAATTGATTCTCTTTCTCTGTCTCTTTTTAAAGAAAAATTAAAAATTTTAAAAGTATAAAAATAAATTGATAAAATAAGCAAATAAATTAGTCTATATACCTGATGGAAAATATTATTAATTAATTAATAATCACTTAACTATAAAGACATTTAGCTATTTTTCCTTTTTGGTAAGATCTCAAATGACCAATTATAAGAAAAACCTTCACAGAACCTCTGCTTGGGAAAATGGGAAAACCTCTTGTGTCTGCCTGTATTTAGGCATATAATGTATACTGATGAAGTTCTACTAAATTGAGAGGGAAATGGCTGATTTTCTTCTCATTGATAAAATTCGACATGTCAATACTATTTGAGTTCCTAATATAAGAAAATGGGTATACCTTAAAAATAAATATTTTCACTTGTGTGTGTTTCAGTGAATTTTACCAACACTTAAAAGCTGAAGAACTTGGTGCTGGTGGTTTCAAGCATCTTTTTGAGAATATTCCTTTGGCATGTGATTACTCTGAAGAGAGGCCATGTTAGGCATGAGTTGAATTCCAGAACCTCTTGGATTCCTCACAACAGCTCTAAGATAGGCACTAAGACCAGGGTGCTGAGGCTCAACAAGGCTAAATAACAGCCAGCCACAGAAATATCTAATATTATATTCTGTGCTTTCTTGTCTCAGAATTAGTAATACTAGATACCACTGGAGAAGGAGGTGCTCATTCCTGAGTCTAAATTCTACAACCTTAAAAATTCAGTGCATGCCATCCTTGATTTTGGTTGTTTGCAACACCAAATATTTTCCTATATCTCCCTGATATTTTTCTAATCTTCGATCATTATATGAATGTCAAAGCACATCATTATTATGTTTCCTGTTCTGTTTTATTATTTCCAAATGACTTTCTGTGTGTGAGTACATGAGAGTTCCCCACCCTCACTCCACTCCCACCCCCATCTCTCTCATTGCAGTGTCTTTCTTGAAAAATTTACTACTTCTGAGAATGAACACAATGAATCAATTTTTTTACCCTGTGTAACTCTAGATGAAATGTTTACAGGCTAATAGAGCAATCAGATCCACCCTGCTAAGCCAAATAGCAGTGGAAGAAGGGGTTTTAGGGGCCCCCAGCACCTGTCTTCCCTGTTAGTTGTTAGTGCATCTTTGCACAAGACAGATACTTTGTTCAAAACCTGCTTTAACTCCTGCTGCTTGTTTTCTTCCACTTCAAATCTCTCGCCTCTGTTTTGTGACATAACAGTTGGTTTGTGAAGAAAATATTACGGCCCAGTTGTCCACAAGCTGCTTTCTAATAAGGTGATTGGTTGACTTCCCATCAAAAGCTTTTCAACAATTTTTTGGTGAAATGGGAACAGGGTTCCACATTAGCAGGCAGCATGTAGATAAACATGAACATCTTAGGGAGTCTCATGAGAGTAAATTGCATTTTAATTTTCCCATGTTGTTAACTTTACATGTTTATGGTAGAATCACTAGATATTTGAAAAAGACTGTCTGAGATATACCCAAATTACATATTTTGAAATCAACTGCAGTTGTCTCTTGATAATATAGGGTCAGTATCTGGTCTGCCAGAAGTTCCTTTTGAGATCCTTGTCCATAATAAACCTCCCCCTCAATTTAACAAAGACAAAGCTGTAGATGAACCCAGTTCAGACTGAACATAGTATAATTTACTTTTCAATTTCACACCCAGAGATTCTGTAATGGGGGAATGTAGGCGGTTAAGTTTTCAGTCATACCAAATGGGTTTTTAATATTTAAAATCCATCTGTTTACTTACAAAGAGTAAATGCCTGGAAATGAGTCTTCTAAAATGCAAATGAAGAGCTACAAGACTTATTTCTGCTTGGGAAAGTTCAACACTTTTCTGACAAAAGGGAGTAATAATAGCTCCTGTAGAATCCAATAATATTATAAATGATGGTTGATCCAATAGTGCATGATATGTGTATGGGGAAATCGACAGTCTCTTGTTTGTTATGACTGCATCATGAAATGCCTCATGAATTAGGAAAAGGGAGGAGAGTCAAATTAACATAGTGCTTTGCAAATAGTCAGCTATACAATTTTTAGGATGCCTGGGCCTGTAGGAACAGCAAACAGACTAGGAAACTGACCACAGTTTCAGAAAAGAGAATGTCCCTTGCCACTCATGGAGTAGCAAGGTGCAGGTAGGCCTCCACTAACTTTTTACTAGAATTTAGTCTCATTCTTTGTTTCTTTTTAATTTTGATGTATTAAAGTTTACTTTTAGGCAATTGTTATTCTCAGCTTATGATTTCATAAAAATCACCTAAAATGACTAAATATTTTATAGGTTAATATGGAGATATTAAAATTCTAAGCCCATAAATAAAAAGTTAAAAAGTATTTTTATGCAATACTGCATGTCTTCACTAAAAGTTATTAACATTAAATCTCAAGTACACATCTTTCCATTGGTTGATTTTCTCAGAAACCCCTAAGTCTTTCTATTTCAAAGATTTTGATTTAAAATGTTTTTGTACCTACTTAATTGAACAAGATCATAAAAAAATCTAACCCTCTTTTTAAAAATAATTTCATTGTAGTTCTTGGAAGATGAATAGGTTATATAGGGTGGCACTATTTAAATCATTTTAAAAATTCCAAAATAAAACATGGCTGAGCTGACAAATTTATTTCTCATTCTTCCAGTCTCAAGCTGGTGTTCTGATTGGTGGTCAACTCACCTTCCTATTGCAAGTGCCTTGTTAATTAGAACTGATGCTTCTTTTATCTTGTATCCCCATCATTTTCATAATGTTCCAAGTCTTAAACTTGTTGACCTGGGGATGATACCAGTCACTCTATCCTTATTTCCTTATTGGAAAGTAGTGATGTCCTGGCACCATGGAGGTATAAGTGCAAGCTGACTGGGAAACCTAGTTTCTTATTTGGTTGCTAACTTTTAGAAAGATTTTGCATTGCGCATGGAGGAACAAAGATCTTTAGAGGCCAATTACACTTCTGTGAATTCCTGGTTCTCAGAGTGAGGACCCCATCTGCACAAAAATTAGCGGAAGGGCTTGCCTACCATCATACTTTCCTACTCCTGATTTACTAAATTTGAATTTCAAGGGGAAGCACCTAGGATTTTGAATTTTAACAAATTCTTTTGTTATTTCTTAAGGCTAAAATTTGAGAACCATTTTGGAATGGTTCTCAAATTAGAATATTTAAAATATTCTAATTTCCATCTTGCAGACTGAAAAGTGGCCTGAAATAATGCACGAAAGCATATATTCAATAGCCATGCATGTGTAAGTTAGTTTTAAACATGGATCTGGGATTCAAAAACAAAGAGGATTTGTCTTCTGGTGTCAAGCGAATTGTAGTCTAGGTAGAAAGGTGTGTGTGTGTGTGTGTGTGTGTGTGTGAGGTATAGGTACTCAAAATGTAAGGTTTCTCATATGAATGCTTTACAAAAGGTATAAACAGATACAATGATTGTTGAGAAAGTAAAACAGTATAACAGGCTGGAAGATGATGTTTCAAGGACAAACATTTGAGGTTGTTCAGGGAGATAGTTTTTTTGATACATAAAGATGTGAGGAAGGGCAGTTCAGACATAGGAAAATGATATGGGAAAAGTCAGAGCTGATTTGGTGAATTTTGAGCAATAAATTTTGTATTAGTCTAATTCTAAGCAAGTAAACTGTGTGTTTTCACACAGTCTGGTAGATAGAAGGCTGCGTATCCTGAAAGGTTTGCTTGACCAGACAATGGATGATATCATCAACCACACCAAGAAGTGGATTTCATTCTGAAGATACTGGGGAGCCACACAAGTTTTGCTATCAGGTTAGAGACAAGACCAGAGATGACCAGGTTGGGTTTTGATTCCTTTCATAATGTGATCTCCGGCTTTGTGGCTGACTCATCTTCTTATCCCAATAACTTTGGAAATTAAACTCCTTTTTCCCCTTTAGGAAAATCTTGGACTCACTGTAAAATGCCACTGTGGTCATTCATTGGATTAACATAATTTATCCAGTATCCAGGCTCATAATGTCATCTATCCTAAGCTCTGTATTTGTACTATAGAATTTTGCTGATTGCTTTTTTGCACATGGAATACCTCTTGCACCCATTCTTTTGAACCTGTTTAGTCTCCGTATGTTGGACTTAATTATTTTCCAAGATCCTGCTTCATGAAAGATGTACTAGGGGATCTTGAAGCATGGCCCACAGGAAAATGGAAAACTGAGTCTCTGTAGTGAGTCCACACCCATCTCATCTGCTATTTTCTCTATTCAATTCTCTTATCAAATTAGAACAGTAGCCCCTATGCATAGCACACTAATAGAAGTTATATTGGTGGAAAAGAAAATTCTAACTGCCTGTTGTCCCCAATATCTTCCTTTCATTAAGGAAAAAAAAGAGAGTCAAAGCTTCTGGGATCACCTCACACCAGTTTTGACTACTTCCTAAGCTAATGAAATATCCCAAGTTAGTTCTTTTTCTAATTTTGGGATTTGGATATTTCTTCATGATGAAAGCTCATTTTCCATTAGTATAACAAAATACCCGAGGCTAGATAGCTTCATAAAATATACTTAGGTCATGGTTTTGGAGAATTCAAGGGCAAAGACCAGCATTAACTCAGGTCTGAAATGGACCTCAATGGTGGATCACATCTTAAAACAGGACATCAGAGAGGCTGAGGTCCCACAATCTCTTCCTAAGTCAAACCCATGACTGACCTAAGAATTTTGCATTAGACCCAACATTTAAAAGATTTCATTATTTCTCACATTACCACACTGAGAATCAGGCCTTCAACATAAGAACCCTTGGGGGACACCCTCATTTCATATCCAAACCATAGCAGTGACATTTCCTATCCAGTTCTTCCCATGAAATAAGTAAATGACAAATTGCTCCAGAAGCATATTTCATTTTTATGGCCAAATTTTTTATCTTGGGATTTGAAATATGAGCATCTTGAGTCTAATTCAATTCTAATTAAAATAATACTCTTAAGTGATTGCCCCTGGGTTATATGATAAGTGATATTAAATTGGAAAAAGACAGCTCACCCCCCACAATCTGCAGGTTATTTATATTCTAAAAAGCAGAGTAACAGAAAATGTTTTTCTTTCTTCTTTCCTCTTTGATCTTTATAATGGTCTGCTGTCTAACTCCATTATCTCCACTTAAATCATTTATAGATATCTCAAACATATTATACAAAAGAACTTTATTCTTTTACTCCTTCATAATCTTGCTCATCATTTTCTTGCATTATTTTGCATATCTTGCATCCACCATGAATACAACATGCTCTCTAAATGCTCAATTTCCTCTTACCAGAGAACATGCATATTTGTTAACCCTTAAACCAACAGTTCTTTAACTGGGACTTGCCTATCGGCTAAGTGTACAAAATACATGATGAAAATACTAGAATCATCAATAAGGCTGTCTAAATTCCACCTGTAGCAAGTATGGAAAGAAAATTATTTCTTCAGTGACCCAAATTAACTATCAGTATTACATAATGTACCTGAATGATAATGTGTTCTGAAACTCTTGGGGAACATAAATTTATATTTCCAATCAAAAGGTAGACACTGATCACTCATTAAATGCTCCTTGCTTTATTTCACTATGCGTTTTTGTGTGTTGCTGTGACCAAAATATCTGACAAGAACAACTTTGAGGAGGAAAAGTTTATTTTGGCTCATGGTATAAAAGGACTCAATCTTCAGTTTGCATTGCCCTGTGCCCAAGATGAGGCAGAACATCATGGCAGAAAGGCATAGTAAAGGGGTGGTCCTCTATGCATGGAAGCCAGGAAGCAGAGAGAAAGGTGGGCCACACGGAAGTTCAACCCTTTGATATACTCCACTGATCCCCTTCCTCTGGCCACAGCCCACATGCCTACATTTACCACCCAGTCAGTTAATTCACAGTAGAATGGATGGATTAGGTTACAGCTTTCACAATCCAATCATTTCACCCCTGAATATTCCTGCAGAAACACAGGACCTTTTGGACAACATCTCATATCCAAACATGACACAATGCATGAAACGGATGCCTTTAGAGAACATAAGGAAATATCATTCTAGATTAAGCAAATATTCTCCCTATCAAGGTATCAAATAGCATTTCACGGAGCCTCTGAATCTCTTCCATGAAAAAAAGCTTTAAGTGTTTAATGTTAGAAATAAGACATTCTAACTTCTATAAATTTGGGGCAAATTTTACATTTTATAAAATTATATTTTTTTAGCTTAAGTGAAAACTCCAAACCTGTTATTTAGCAATGTATGTGAACATATTAGCTACACAAATATTGCTAGATATAATTAATCTCCTCAAGCACTGCCCCATTAGCATGCATTCCTCAGGACTGGAATCATGAAACTAATAGTTTTGCCACCCAGGGGCATCGGCTAGGCATGATGCTGCCTCAGTTCTCTGCATATCCCATCCTATTGCTTTTAATATAATATGATTACTTTTCATTTGGTTCTACAAATTACATTATAACAAATTACTGCGCGGAAGCCTATGATATGATACTCTCACTAATTAAAGTCCTTGTTATCTCTACACTTGGGTTAATATGCATAGTTTTCTTTTGTTTCTTTCCAACTACTGGAGAAATACATTAGGAAACACTTCAGGCTCAGCATCTTTTTGTGCCATTAAATAATAGTTATTTGTGCTTTGTCAGATGTAGAAAAGAGCTTACATTATTTTGCTTTGGGGAAAGCGATGTAGCAATTACAGTAAATGCTACAGTTGGAGTTTTCTAACACATGATATTCTAGTCAGGTAGGATTTGAGAGTCTAAATAGACCAGTGACTGGCATTTTGTGTCCTCAGAGGCCTCACAATGAGAAAATGTCTACATTCAGTCAAGTTTAATGTGTTGTCAGTATAACATTTAGACAGGACTTTGAAGACGTACAGCGCATATTCAGAAAACATTGGCAATATCAATAAGATTGCTTGAGCCCAGGTAGGTGAAATCACACAAAAAAATATCAGATTACTCTTACTATTGTTCTCTGAGTTCTTCCCCCACAAAATTTTAAAAAGCCGCTGGCAGACATAGTCCTAGTTTTTATTATGGCTTTTTTTCCCTTCCTTTTTTAAGGTAAGGTATTTGGGTCAGACTTCAATTGTGAGTGTTGGAGAGAATATTGCTGCTTTAGATATCTCCGTAGAGTTTTCTCCCATTGTCAAACAATCACACCTGTCATGACATCAACACCTTTGGTGTTTAGGAACATGTGGCAAATTCTCTGCCCTAATTGCATTAAAAAAATGTCTTTTTCTACACAACACAGAATTTAAACAATAGCAGCAACAAAGATTAAAATAAAACTTTCTTTTTTTAATAAAGAGGATTTTTCTATGTGGCAGTATCTGAAAACACAGCAAATTCCTAAAATATATTGTCCGATCATATTGACTGTGATATCTTTCTTGGAAAAATCAATTACAAAAGCTGTCTATTTTTTTTTGTGTGTGTGTGAGAAGTTGGAGACAAGTGACCTCTTTATATCTCTCATAATATTTTTTTTTTTGCTTCCCAAATGGCAAATGGCTCATATGCAGCAGCTAAATATAATGAGGACTTGAGAGATAATTGCCATTAGAAATATGCCCTGAATTGTATCAGTGCATGCCAGGCTCTTGATTATATCCATAAATATCCAGAAGACCAGTTGCAGACCCCTTGTGCCAGTTTGACATTTCCAATCATACAGACAGTGGAATGAGCAATGAAAAAGCAAACCGCCCACATATCTCAGCAAGACATTTTTTTCCTCTCTAAACATTTCTTAAATTTGCATTCACAGTTTCATGATGTGTTTAGTTTTAAGTAATATAATTTGATAGCTAACATGCAATTGAAAAACAAATCCACAAATTCTGCTTTGATCCATCAGAAATTTTATTATTCCCTCCTCTTGAACATACATTTTATTTCCAGTATCATTAGAAAATTATTTTATGCTTATAAGCCTTGTTTGTCCTATTATCTGCAACAAAAATTTTACCCAATAACTAAGCCTCTCACTTCGTCAAGCCTAACATCAATATTGCAACTTGAAACTTGTTCTTTCTTTTATATTTTACCTATTTTTTATAGAAGAAAGGGGTAGGTGAGCCTGACCCAAAAAATTGATTTTAGAAAATAAGTATTTATAAATTTGAAGAATTGAAATCCCTTAAAACTATTCATGTGTCTTCTTAACCCTATGCACATCAAGCTTACATAAGCACACCAACTCTAGAGAAGCCAGTTTGTTAGTTGTAATGAGTGTGTGATTTTATTACTAGACCACGTAAATATACTCTGCTCCTTTAGAAATATTGTAGATTTTATGCAATTACTACATAATTGGAAACTCTATTTTGTCATCATGCTTAACTGTAACAAAACGCAAAATTATGATCACTTGAGAGTTAGTAAGAGACTCTCACATGAAAAAAGTTCAAAACATGATTTGATTGGTCTAACTTGGTAAAGAAATTTGAAAGTGTGGGACTGGAGCTGTGGCTGGAGTGCTTGCCTGGCATGCACAAGCACCCAGGTTCAAACCCCAGCACCACATACAGCACCACATACACAACTAAATATTGGAGAAACAAACGCCAGATGGAAAAATAAATAAAATTGATTCTTTAAAAAAAAAAAAGAAAGTGTACTGAGTTAAGAATAAAACCTATAGGCCCCACATGCCCTATACTCTGATGTTAACAAATAAAAACTTATTCCCACTAATAATTTAAATGTTAATCCAATTGGATAGTGGCTCTTACTTTTTAAAGATATGGTTATGGGTTGTTGAGGCAGAAAAATAATCTCTACCATTTTCATCATTACTGTTATAAAAATTTTCTATAATCCTGCATCCTGGCAGGTATATATTGTTCACAAGGAGGATTGTTAACTCTTCTGGTCTCAGAAACACTAGTACACTACATCCAAACTATGACATCACCAGTACAGAAAGCATTACTTCCCAAATTAGACTCATTGATTATAATGTATTTCTCCATTCTTCCACATGATTAACATATAATGGGTCTCTAAAAAGAAATCATTTTTTTCCTAAAAGAAAAAAGAAATTATCTGTTAAAATATTATGATGATAAAAGACAAATTTTGAAAAAAAAAATAAAAAAGTCAACAGTCAATTTTTAGATTCTGACCCTGTTCTAATGCCATAGTGGAACTTTTTAAAATTTGACCTATATAGGGTTTTACAGGGCTGATATTTTTTGAAGTAGCAAAATGATGTGTGATGGGAAACATTAGTAATTGTAGGTTTTATGCTGAAACACATTGACTTTGCAACCATTATAGTGTAACTAGCACTAGATTTATCATGCTGCCATTAAAACTCTAAACTTGAAAACTGGAAGAAATATATATGTATATGTTACCAACAATTAGAACATAGAAATGTGATGCCCAAGAAAAGGGTGAAATGAAGTGAATCCTGCCATCATCTTTGGTTTCTAACCAGAGGCACATTTAGAACTACAGCTTAAGACAGAGGGGAATCAAATGGCTCAGAAAACTTGCAAAAATGCAGGGACATAGATCAGAATACAAAATTTTACTACTACTTTGGGAAAAACTTTGGCATTCTCCTATATAATTATGTATGTTCTTGTTATATGGCCTACCAATTATGCTTATGGGTATTATCCAAGACATATGAAAGCATGTATATACAAATACTTGCACATGGATATTTATTATAGCTTTGCTCATAATAGCCTCCAACTGGAAACAATCCAAATGCCCACCAAAATCTGAAAAAAAAATTATGGTATATTCATATAATAAAGGATACTTAACATGGGAAAGGAACTAGATGATGACACATGGAAATGTACAAATGAATATATTAGGCCATTATGCTGAACAAAAATAGTCATGAATATTGTTCAATTCCATTTTATGAAATTCTAGGTAGACAAATAAATATAGTTGCCCTTCTGCATTTCTAGGTTCCACCTAGGTGATTTTGACCCACTGTAAATAGAAAATATTGTTTTAAAAATTCCAGAGCATTCCAAAAAGCAAAGCTTGCTTTCAGAGCCCATAGAGCATTCTTCTGGGTCCACATGAGTGAAGGGGTGTGCAAGTGCACCCCGGTGAGCCTCTGTCTCACTCACACCTCCAGCACTCATTCCACACAGTTCACGTGCTACACAGTAAGGGATATGATGGTTGTGTCTTCCCTGAACATAAGCAAGTCTTTTTCCTTATGTTGCTACCTCAGGTGTCCCTGAGGGCAGGTGGAATGGCTCGGATCAGTAGAACTGTCCCCCAGGGGCCAAGCAGGAGGGTGAGTGCCGCGACCGAAGTCTGGATCCCCCTCGTCTCGGCCGGGGAAATGAGTCAGTAACACGGATTGGTGACAGCTCAAAATCCGTTTATTACTGAGGCACAAGGGTTTTTATAGGGAGGGGAGACAGCCAAGAAACCAATAGTAATCCAAGGGAGTTGCCAGGGGTTATACAGATTTCAAGTACAGAGAAATAACTAGGGAACAGCCTGTGGTTAGCACATTCCAATCCACCCTGATCTTCTTTTGCACAGCAATTAGCAAAGTTAACAAAGCAAGACCTACCAGCCCTTCCTGAAGGAACTTACGCAAATAGTAACAAGAACCCTCTAGGTCAGCTGATAAAATGGAGTGAAGGACAGACCCCAACACAACAAAGCACAATCTAGACTGAAGGAACTTATGCAGATAATAACAAGATCAAAGGAGGGCCACTGATGAAATGGAGTGAAGGTCAGACCCCAACATCCTTATTTCCTGAACAATGCAGTATAACAACTATTTACATGGCATTTGCATCTACAGATGACTGAAACTATCAACAAAGATGTTTTAGGTTATATGTTAAGTACAGCACCATTTTACATAAGAGATGTAAGCATTCAGGTTTGGTGTCAGGGGAAACCTGGAACCAAACTCTGGAGAATACCAAGTGGCAACTACATATATTGTCAGCAAGCAGATCAGTGGTTGCCAGGAGCCAGGGGATTTGGGCAGTGGCCAGGATGCAAGTATAAGCAAAATTTGTTAACTTTCCCAAGTCCAAACATTGTAGGTTAGGCTAGCTAACATGAGCAGCTGTTCACATTTAAGGTCATGCTTCCCCAGAGGTGAAGGGTCTTGATAAGGTTGTTGATGGAGTACATATGCCCAAACCAGTAAATAATCATTGTTGAAATAAATCATTTTCTTTTAGGTAATACTGCAGTTCTCAAGAACTCTGTAAAATCGTGAATAAATAATAACAAAAACAAATAACTGAATACCAGGAGATAAATTTCACTTCAGGAACAAGAGTAAAAAATTCTTAATTAGACCAGAGTACTAAAAAAATCAAAACAAAAATGATCTAAATTGCCAAGATTTTCTCTTCCTGTATAGTTATATTGAACCTTTCCTTCTTTGTCATTGTACAGTGAAAGCTCAATTTTTAACATTATCTGATTTCTATATATCAATGCTTGATTCCTCAGCAGGCAGGTTAACCTGAGTGGCATTCCTCATTATTCATCTCTTTCTAATTAGCACACACCATGATGAGCCAGATTGCCCATGAGAACAAACCAAGAATGGGATGAAATTAATATACAGTCTTCAGATATTTTGTACCAATTAGTTTTTCCTTTGTTCCACAAGCAGTGCATGCCACATTCACTGAAAATCTCGTAAATATGTACTATTCTTTGAAGGAAAAAGAAGACATTATAGATGATCCAGATAAGTGCTTCATTACTACTATAAATAAAAGCAAAAATCTTGCCTGCTGAGTGGTGAATTAGTAACGTCAAGCTTTGACAAGAAAGAGTTTCATAATATGATTTTTATTCCTCTTCATGCTGCTTTGGAATGAAAAGTGTATAAACTGGAAAAGAGAAGATTGATGGGAAAAGAGACAAATTTATTTCAAAATTCTGAGAGCTGTGGCAATAAGAACAGGTTGAATCACTTAAATATATACATATTTACATATGTATAATATACAAATATTATATACAACAAAATGAATTAGAAAAAATTATGAAAGTATGTAGAGGGTAAATATTTAGGCATAATAGTTTAAGAAACGGCAAAAATATCCAAAAAGAAATAGACTAGGAGAGATTAGTAAAACAAACACCATAATCTCAGCATAATTTAAGCACAAACATGATGGTCATTTTTCAAAGATGCATAAAGAAGGAAATTATTGTGCATACAATGCTGACCTCAAGGGTCTTTGAAACTTTAAATTGTTTTATTGCATGGTCATATCAAGACTTTAAATTTATGGGTAACAAAATTAAAATATGAATAAATACCAGCTGCATATATCTTAACCCTTGATAATTTTCCAAACAATTCTTATGCATTTTCTGCCTCATATACTTTGAGTCTTCCCTATACTCATTTTTAACAACCTAGTACCTTTTTCGAATCTTCAAGATTCGTGAGCCCTTTAAAAGCTTCAGTGGCCACGTGAGTGAATAGCTGTAGTTGTTGAGGTCTTTTAAAGTTGAAATAGTATTTTCACTGCAGACCTCATGCATTAATCTTCACTAGTGATTTCTGAGAAGCAAACAGCCTTAGCTTTTTCTGAAGGCCTCCCAGTATGACCACAGAGCAGTAGCACTTTCATCTCTTTGTTTCCAAATAATTCTCTTCAGGAAACTCAATGACAGGGAACAAGCACATCAGACACTTTGTAACTGTAAAAGCAAAGGTATTGGCATTTGGGGGGAAAAAATAAAAGTTACCAAGGGTGAATTTCAGAAAATTGACTAAAAGCATTTTATAGACAAAATGGATTACATCAAAGCCATCGACAGTTACCAAAGTATCTGGGTTAAGCTTTAATGGTTACATTTCTGGTTTCCATACATGGTGAACTTTAAAAAAAAAAGGATTTGTAAAATGTGTTATTAAAGTATAGGAAAAGTATAGGTTTTATGTCCATTTAAGGTTTCTGTGTTAGTCCACCTTCCACTACTATAACAAATAACTAAGATAATCAACTTAGACAAGTTTTAGAATGCCTCTCAGTTTTGAAGATCCCAGTCCTACATCAGTTGCCCTATTGCTTTTAGACCTGTGACAAGGTGGTACATCATGCAGGAGGCCTGTGATGGAGCAAAGCAGAGGAATAGGAAGAAGCCAGCATCCCATTATCTCCTTCAAGGGCACACCCCCAATGACCTGAAGACCTCCCACTAAGCCCCACCTCTTAAAGGTTCCACCACCTTCTAATAGCACCTTCCTGGGGACCAAACCTCAGATACATGGACTTTTTCTTTTTTATTTAAGAGAGAGGGACAGTGAGAGAAAGAGAGAGAATCAATTTTTTCATTTAGTTTTCATGTAGCTTTTGTTGCTCTGACACTTCGTTGTATATGTGGTGCTGGGGTTTGAACTCATGTCCTGGCACATGCCAAGCAATCTCTGTAAACACTGAGCCACCACTCCAGCCCTGGAAACATGGATTTATTTTATTTTTAAGGAGAGAGGGACAATGAAAGAGAGAGAGAGAGAAGATCGATTTTATTTAGTATTTCATGTAGCCTTTGTTGTCCTGACACTTGGTTGTGTACATGGTGCTGAGTTTGAACCCAAGTCCTTGCACATGCCAGGCAAGATTTGCAACTGTAAAACTACTGCTCCAGCCCCCACATGGCCTTTTGAGAGATACATAAGTTCCAAATAACAGAGTTTCTGTTCTTATATCTTTTTAAATCCACAAATGTTAGCACCTGTTTTGTACTACACATAGAGATAATAGTTTTGGGTAGAAAAAAAAAAACACACAAGCATAAGGAGGGATCAGAATAACGGGGGATATTCATACAGGTAAATACACATTTTCAACAGAATGAAATAGATTCCATATAAAATGATAGGAAAAAAATGAACAGTCTTTTATATTAAAAACTTCTAGTCCTCTAGATAGAAAAGAGACTGCAGGACATTACAGGAAAAGAAAATAACATGAATGAATGAGGAGAATAGGTTCAGGAAAAGGCTTTAGATTTGGTTTAGGTAAAATATAAGGTATAAAGGGGGGAAAAGGAATTTAGATAATTGGGAAAGACCAGAGTGTGAAGGGTCTCATATGTTGTAATACATGTTTGAATATGTAAAGATGATATAAAGAATGGGAAAAAACTTAAGTGTTTATGGTAAGAAATGACAGTGTTAATAACTTTAGAAAATTAAAAAAACTGATGAGAGTGCAGAGGGCAAACAGTGTCAACAAAATGTGGATATAGAAAAAAAATCTAGCTAGTATAGTAGTCAAGAACGGTAAAGGATGACAAAACCCGGAACTAACAGGCAAAATTATTGATTGGAGAAGAAAATCTAGTTTCAAAAGAAATCTGTACCAGAATGGACAGTTCTTTGAGTTTGAAGATGAGGCTAAATCGGGCCACAGTGTGATGATGATTTTCCTGATTCCTTTGAGAAATGTTTACATCCATAGAGTTCAATTCTGTATATTTTGAGTTTGAGGAAGAGGGGCCACCTAATGAAGGTATGTAGCAGTCATTAGGAATGAGTGGATCTATAGTTAAGGAGATATATCATGGCTAAAGATTTAGATTTGACAAATCCTAGGCTAATAGAAGTATTTCTGACCTTCTAAAAAAAATAGGCTAAATCAAAGAACTGGTGGGAATATGAACAATCCACTCATGGACTCAATTCTATCTTCTATTCTTGTTTCCTAAGATCTTTACCATCTTTTTTTTTCCTCTAGAAAGTTTTAAAAGTATATGTTGGAAAGATAGAGCTTCTGGTTGGCCACAAACAGGGTAGGCTAATGTAGCTCATACCTGCACATATGTTTCTTCTCATGATTCATGAAGCATGTGAAAGTAGATACAAAGGGTATGTGTTCATTTGTCAGATCAATAGGAATCAAAACCTTGTCTTCACCATTTACCAATAGACAGAGTAAAATCATATAACCTCACTAAGTCTCAGTGTCATCATTTGTTTAAATAAAAGAGGAGGATAAATTATGCTTTATTCAGAATGTATACTACATACCTGGTCAATTATAGTCTGTCACTAGTGATGTTTGTATGTTATGAGAAAATAACAAGAATTTAAAAATATTGAAGATGGAATAACCACCATGTTTAATTCCTTTAGGCTTCAGTTTCATCAATCAACTAAAAATCAAATAATATCAAATGCTATCAAAATAGTGAATTTATCAAATGTGAGTATGTATCAGAATGTTCTAATGATTAAGAGCAACTTAAGAAAACTTGCATTTATCTCACATATGTAAAGAATGGGAGAAGGGGGTTCAGAGATAGTATTGGAGCACAATGCAGGTGGGGTCTGAGCATCACAATAACAGGAAAGAAAAGAGTTAGACGAAAAAGTTCTCCAGAAGTCCATCCACAAACCTAATCCTGAGTCACAGTGGCAGAACTAGATCATTTGGCTGTCCTGGCCTACAAAGGAATTGGAGAAAGTGTGTCTTGTCTTGAGGCATCCTTTTCAGCCCTATGAGTGATGACCCACCATGCCTATCAGGTAACCATCAGATGGGGTCTCTGTCCATGTAGGGTTTACTTCACAAGAAACTTGTATTGTAAAATATCTCCAAAAATTTAATTTTCATTTCTAGTTGTCCCTTAGTTAGGGATATATTTATCCTAAAGTGATGGCTGTAATTAATTCTGTCTAATTGAATACAAAAGAGAATTCATAATCTATTTCAGTGGCTTTCACATATTTCTAACCTTTAGAAAATTTTGTTTTGTTTAAATATTACAACAAAGACCAATATGTAAATAAAAAAGATCAGAGTTTTTCTAGTATAAATGTTGTGTTACCTGATCCCTGACCTAATTATTCTACTTTGTCTGCCACCATCCAACACTATCCTTCTCCCTCTGGTCATAGGATATGCTCCAACTCCAACCTTAGTACGACCTGGGACGTAGCCCTTGTGAGAACTAACAAGTTCTCATTGATCTTCCACATGCTCCAGGAACTATCTATGCTAGGCACTAGAATCAACATAAAAACAGACCATAGCCATGTAGGGTTTACTTCCCAGAAAAAGATAGATACAGAAATAAGACTGCAGGGGGAGTAGGAATGCAAATGAGCAGAATGAAAAATGAATGAAAGAATGTCCAAGTTGGACAATTTCTGTAAAGGAAAATAAACTAAGAAGCACAGATAAAACACAAAAGGAGGGTGTTTGCTTTGGATACAGTGACAATGGAAGTTCTTTATAAAGCAGAGACTTGGAGAAGGAGATCATACTTGTTATGGGAAGAGCAGGGCTGAGGGAGTCCTGCCATAAGAAGAGCAGATGCAGCAGGGTGATTAAATATGCTTGAGAGACAGGCAAGAGCAAGGTCCTCCAAGAACTTGGACTTGGATTTTATTCTAGGTGTCACAGAAATCTTCAGAAGATAATTTTGTAGGGAAGCATAAGACACGATCTAATTTACATCTCAATAAGATCATGGAAAGGCAGAGTAAAGGAAATGCTTCCCTTATGATTTGAATGTGAGCTGGGCCCAAAAGCTCCTGTATTAATGTAGAAATGTTCAGAGTTGAAATGACTGAATTATGAGAGCTAGAATTTAGAAAGTCCATCCTAGTTTGAATGGACCGACTAGGTGGTAACTTACGCAGGTAGGGCATGGGAGCAGGAGGTGGGTCACTGGGGCATGTCCTGGAAGGGTTCCTCCTCTCTGTGTCCCCTTCCCCTCTTTCTCTCTGCTTTCTTGCTGCCATGAATGGAGCAGTGCTCGTCCGTCATGCCTTTCTGCCCTGAGGTTCCGCCTCACCCTGGACCCATAGCAATGGATTCGGCCAACCCTGAACTAAACCCCTAGAACTATGAGCCAAAATAACATCTTTCTCCTGCAAATTATTCTTGTTAGGTATTTTGGTAACAGTGAGAAAAGCTGACTAAAACAGCCTATATTTTGGCAAAACACATTTTTAAAATTTATAACTATTATGCTAGCCTTAAAGTTGGGAGCATCATAATTTTAGAATACTTAAACATTATGCTGGCAATGAAATAAAATAGACCCAGACAGAAATAACTTCTTCCTAGTCCCATTTTTTCCTCCTTCTGCTATACTCCTTTGCACAGTTACTTTTTCTTTTAAGAGAGAGGGACAGTGAGAGAGAGAGAGCAAGAGACAATAAATTTACTTTTTCATGTTACTTTCATTGCTCTGACACTCTGTTGTATATGTGGTGCTGGGGTTTGAACCCACATCCCACATGCTAGGCAAGTGCCACAACTGCTGAACAACCACCCCAGGCCCATTTATTTTGTTTTCCAGAAAACAGGGATCAAGCCTGAGACCTATTTCCCCCTGCAGCAAGTTTATCAAAGTTCATTCTCAACTAAGGTAGGCTCTCCCCCAAGGAATTTTGTTCTAGGTGCTAGGAATATATTTCTCCCAGATAGTACACTTGGATTATGTTTGAACTAAAAATGGCTGCCCCGTTCTGGGTAGAAACCTAAGTGGTACTATTCCTCGTAAGATTATTATATCATAATGTCCTTCAAAAATCATCTCTTCTCCCTCTTTCTCCCTCCATCTCTATCTTCCTTATATCCCTCTCTCTCTTAATCTCTCTGGAATTCCCACTTTACTAGGTAATCCAGTAATATGTAGAGTACAGAGGCTCTCAATAAATTCTGCTGTAGAAAACCATTACCCCTCTCTATACCAATATATTCATGTTTATGGATCTATTGAAGAGCTACCTTCTCTGGCTCCAGATATGCATCTACCATATAAAGTTAAGACCAATAGCTCATCATAGCAGTTCAGATCATGACCAATCCAAAACAAAATAAAAAGGTACATTTGTGTTCTTTTTCCTGTATTTTAGCTTGTAATTGCAGTATAAAAGTTTAATTCAGAAAAGGGTCATGAATTTTTAAAATTGAGATCTTGCAAAAAAAA